>JAODAL010021399.1:0-67176 GCA_025379985.1 Phyllomedusa bahiana | reverse complement strand
GAGCCGCCATAGCCCCTGCCTGGGGGGGAGGGTCCCCAAAGACAGTTAAATTAAAAACGGTTTGGTTTCCGGGGCAGGAAATGCCACCAAGGACCTTGGGGGAAAAAACCCGCACCATCCCTGCATTTTGAAGAGCGGCGCCGAGCCTGAGAGCCACCGTCACCCCCAAGACACCCCACCCAGCAACCCATGGGGCTGCCCACGAGATATAGCGGCCTTGGCCGTGCTTACTAGTCCATGTGTCGGTGGCCCAATGGACTTTTCCGGCCACAGATGCAGACAACCTGCTTGAAATTTTAGATGACACGTGGCGGCCAGGGCAGGAACGGCTTTTCTGGCAAAGAAATGCCTGCTCGGCATCTCGTCTTGGCGGCAGGCAATGTCCATGACGTGCGGAACCCATCTGTCCACCAAAACGGAAAGGTAACATTTCCAAGGCCAAAAGCCTGAAAATGCCGACATTCGGGTTTTTTGGCTTGGGATGGTTTGGGTTAAAGTGTTTTTTTTCTGCTCCCAAACCTGAAGACCAGAAGCTGGCTGCTAACTGCCGCGTAGGGCGTGCAGTCGTAAAACCCTGGCAGAAGGAGAAGGGTAGGAGGGGTTCTCTGGTGGTGCGGGGTGGTTCTTGGGCGACGGTGGAGGCTGAAGCGGAGACTGATCCCTGATAAAGACTCTGAGAGACATGGGCAGCTGAGGAACGCTTGGTGGTGGTGGAGAGGAGGAGGCGGAGACAGAGGGTGTGACAGGGGTTGGGAGGCCCGGCGTCGGTCTGGCCTTTTTTTGGCCAAGTTTTTCCCTCCATTTCAACTCATCATTCGCTGCAGGGTGACTATACATGTTGGTGGGGGGTTAACCACTTAAGGTTCTTGCCCCCTACTTATGCGTTTACGGCAAAGGCGGCATATGACCCTCGCTGGGTGAATCAGAGGTTTGCTCAAAGAAGGCCCAGCTTGAGAGGTCTTGGACCTTTTTGACGGCGATAAGCGAGGAGCGGGGTTTGCGCTGACCGTGACTGCCGGGAAACATATCAGCGGGCTTCTGCGACCCCCCTCTCCCTTTTTTGTGGCGGGACCCGTATTGCACTACCCCATCGTCTTCCTCCTCGTCCACTGAAGAAGCGCTCGCAAGCAAATTCTGCGGAAAAGACCACGATGGATTCCGCAATGTCGTCATCATCATCAACACAGTCCCTCCTGACTTTCTGCATCCAGAAGCTGCGGCTACAAGCAAGAGGGCCTGCAAGGCTTTGCCGACCGCCCGGGATTTTTGCCGATTGACCGGCTTTCCTTCTCCTCCTCTGATGGCATCAGTAATTGGGCAGACTAAATCAACCTCTTGATCTTTTAACATGCCTTCTGACCCCAACCGCATTTTGTCATCAAAGAGGTCTTCAACAATGGATTAATCCACAGTGGTGGGTACACGAGTTACATTTGGGCCCGCTTCATGTTTGGGCGGATTTCTGATAATGCTGATGACGACATTTGTGGCCGTGACTGGGAGACGAGAGGTAAGACTGCTGGATGCAGGTTGCATTAACCACTGAAGGACAGATTGGCGATGCTGTTCGTTACTGAGATTCACAGGCCCTGACCCAGCGATGACAGGCCTGACGGTCCTGCAACTGACGATCCGCTGGCATGCGTGTTGTCGCCAGCACTGGAAGGAGCACCTTCTCTCGTACCCTACCTCCATGTGCTACCCCCCTCTTTGCTCGCTTACCACCTGCATTTCGCTCCATGTTCAGAAAAAATAAAAATTTTGAGAAGGTATGGAATATTTTTTAAAGTCTCTTATTAAAAGACGGCAAATCACAGCTATTCTCAAATCCCCCTAATCAAAACAAAATTGCTGGATTCAAATTTAATTGCAAGGTGGGCTCTATCAACAAATCTGGACTGGGCAAAAATTTCAAAAAACCCCGATCTGTTATGTTTTCGTATAAATACACGGTATTTTTTGCCCCTTTCAATTCACCTGTGGTACTATAAAATTGCTTTTTTTTCAGATTACGTTCAAGCGCCAATAAAACAAAGCTGTATGCGCCAAAAGTCAAAAAACACGTATCTGAAATGTATTCAAAATTAAAATGTATTTTTTCCCCTTTTCATTCACCGTGGTTACATAAAATTGCTGTTTTAAGTTTTACGCAACTGCTCAAGGGAACAAAAGGCTGAGCGCCAAAGTCAAAAAAAACACGTATCTGTTATTTTTCATATAATACCCGTTTTTTTTTTGCACCTTTCAATTTCACCTGTGGGACTAAAAATTGCTTTTTTTCAATTTACTGCAAGCTGCGTCAATGAACAAGCTGTAGTCCCAAAGTAAAAAAACACGTATCTGAAATGGTATTCGAAAATAAAATTTATTTTTTGCCCCTTTTTCAATTCACCTGTGGACTAAAAAATTGCTGTTTTCAGATTTACGGGCAAGCGCTCAATGAACAAAGCTGTATGCCCAAAGAAAAAAAAACTATCTGAAATTATTCGGATAAAAAAAGGTTTTTTTGGGCACAAAAAATTCCCCATGGTAATACAAAATTCTGGATTAAAATTTTAACTGCAAGGTGTCTCTACAACAAATCTGGACGGGCAAAAGTCAAAAAACACGTATCAAAATTTATTCGGAAAAAAAAGGGTTTTTTTTGGCACATCAAACCCCTGTGGTACTACAAAATTAGATTCAAATTTTAACTGCAAAGTAGATCTATCAACAAAGCGGGCCTGCCCCAAAATAAAAAAAACACGTATCTAAAATTATTTGGATAATAAAAGTATTTTTTGGCACCTACAATTCACCTGTGGGACTAAAAAATTGCAGTATTCACATTTAAGTGCAAGTCCTAAATGAACAAACTGTAGTGCGCCAAAGTAAAAAAAAACACGAGGGAAAAATTATTGGGGATATTAAAAGGTATTTTTTGGGCACCTACAACCTGTGCTACTTGCGGTTTTCAATTTAATACAAGGTGAATACAGCAAAGGGGAATGGGCAAAATTGAAAAATGAACACCTTCGAAATGTATCTGATAATAAAAGTGGAGTTTTGCACCAACAAAGAGACCTGCAGTTACTAAAAAGATTGTACCTAAATTCAGGCTGCCCAATACCGGGAAAAATTTTCAATAGAAAAATGTTAATAAAAAGGGGTATTGCAATGTCACAAAATCTTGGGGGAACTTTTATCCAAATTCTTTATAGAGCTTTTTGTGTTCGACCGTGGGGCCCCCCCTCCGCTCCCCCCCGTGACTTTACAGCGGTAATGCCCTTTAAAATTTTCTACCTAACAAAAAATTTCCCAATCTCTAAACAACTAAATTTTAAGGATCACGCAATAGTAAGGTTTCTCTGTGAAGAAATATAATAATTTCGCAGAGCTTTGGGCATAAGCAAGCCAGGGCCACCCTATAACGCTGGAGACACTGAGGCTAACAGAAACGCTGTTCTATGAAAACGAGGTCATGTGATTTTTCCAGCCAATCGCAACCATACACATCCCATCAGACGTCGCACACACATTCCCCCTGCTCTATTCGTAATCTGTTTTGGTGGGCCCCAAAATTACAGGGTGCCGAAAATGGCGCGATCTTAATAGATGATGCACAGATTTTAGCCTTAATTATCGCATGATCTAAAAATTTCGATCACCATAAAAACCTTGCCGATTTCAACTTTGTCGATAATAATCGCTCAACACTAATCAAGACATATAAGTCCCCACACGCCTACATGGTGCCTCTCACTAATGAGTATATGGATTTGTTGTAGAAAGTTCTGCAACTGTGCTTTTTTTCTGAAAAAGGATAAATCCTTAAAAATGCAACAGCAACCGAAATGACTAGTTTGTTCCCAGTAAATATATGTTTAGAGATTAATAACAATAAGTTGCCTTCTGGTCTCACATAGATTTGCTTAACACTCTTCTCTTTTTTCTTAGAAGAATTCAGGTTAACAATAACACCTAATAACGACTGAATAATACCTTCATCACCTACTAAATGTCTCAAACGTAGACTGAATAATACCATTATAGAGTGGCTAGTACCTTTATGTAGTGACTGAATAATACTGCTAAACAGTGACTAAATAATGCTAATGCTATACGAAGACAGATTGTACCACCATACCTTAATTAAACTAATTTTAACTGTTCTTAGATCATAACACAAACCTATAACTGTCTGTTGTTATATCATGATGCCTTATCCGTCAAGGTTGGTTGCTGCCACTGTAGCAATATAGATAATACTGTAAAACCTCCACAATATATACCAGCCAAAGTGCCCACCAATAAATAGTAATTGGCAATAGTAATACTATATTCCCGTATCTTTTGTTCCCATCAAGTTCAGTGCTGCACTCTCTGATGGATTACATCCTCAGTGTGTGTAGACTGTTGGCTTAAAGAGGTCAGAAGCCTACTGGGTGGCAGGATGCAACTAGTTCCGTTGTGTCTGCTGATGTAAGAGACTTAAGAGGGTTGTTTCACTATGAAGATCATAGTTTAAAATGAGTGGACCACAAATCTAAGCATGTACTTCCTTGGTTACCATAAGTAAAGTGCTATGGAGTACGAGAACGGGCTGCTTGAATGGTGCTAAGCAATGGTGATTGAGCCCAGGTCGGGTTACGCACAGCTAAAGCATTACTGGCTCTTGGCTGAGCGTTCTGTCCTGCCCAGGTTGCAGACGAGAAAGCGCAGGCTAAGTTGATGTAGTGAACAGGTCGCAGATGGGAACGAGCAGGGGGATAAGGTCGCAGACGAGAGAGAGAGAGATCTCATGTGCAGTCCCACGCAAAACAGAAAGAGAAAGCACAGCAGTCCCATGTAAGATGTACAGTCTTACATCGGTAGATCTACGTAAATCTCATGTGCTGTCCCATGCAAAACAGAAATAGAAAACACAGCAGTCCTATGTAAGATGTTCAATGTTACCTCGGAAGACCCACATAAATCTCATGTGTAGTCCCACACAAAACAGAGAAAACACAGCAGTCCAATGTAAGATGTGAAGTCTTACATCGGCAGGCCCACGTAAATCTAATGTGCAGTCCCATGTAAAACAGAAAGAGAACACAGCAGTCCCATGTTAGATGTGCAGTTCCATGCAAATTACATACAGAGAGAACACTGCTATGCTGTGCATTCCCACGTAAAACAATTTAGCGACTCAGATGTGCAGTCCCATGTAAATCACTTGTGTGCGTAAATCAGAAACAGAGCACACAGCTGTACACAGCAGTCCATGTGGGATGTGCAGTCCCATGCAAATTACATACAGAGAGAGAACACCGCTGTACTCTGAAGTCCCACGTAAAAAAAAAACTTTTGTGAGACAGATGCGAGGTTCCACGTAGACCACTTGTGAAACAGATGTCCAGTCCTTTGTAAACATAAACAAATAAAGCATATAGTTTTGTTCTGCAGATCTGTAGAGGTCAGAGGTATAATAATCTGTAGGATATATCACTGGTGAGAGAGAGAGAGACAGAGAAAAAAAATCACCCATCTTTCTCAGAGTACTAAATGTCAAATGCCCATTCTAGTTACAAAGTATGTAGAGAGAGCGAGAAATTTAGATATACACTATCGAGTTACACTTAGCTTTTCACTTCCAATGACTGCAAGGACAGCTGAGAACCTCTCCCTTCCCCTCAGCTCCACTTTGGGCACATGTCTGCAGAGAGTGAAGATACTCCCTGCTGGGGGGAGAAACACGCCCCTCCATTTCACAAGCTCTGCTTGGCAACCAACATAAAAAGAGGCTAACTGCTGTAACGAGACAACCCCTTTAAAGACACTTGCATCTGCCCCCCACCAAAAATTGGTCTAACAAATATGTATATATGTGTATATATATACACACAGCGGGGAAAATAAGTATTTGATGCACTGGTGATTGTTCAAGTTTTCTCACTTACAGAGAGGAATTTTTATCCTAGGTACACTTCAGCTGAGAGACAGAATATAAAAAAATCCATAAAATCTCATTGTATGATTTTTTAATAATTTGCATTGTATTGCATAAAATAAGTATTTAATGCAATAAAAATACATAAAATACAGAATTTAATTTTTGGTACAGAAACCTTTGTTTGCAATTACAGAGGTCAGATGTTTTCTTTTAGTTCTTGACCAAGTCTGCACACACTGCAGCAGGGATTTTGGACCACTCCTTCATACAGATCTTCTCCAGATCTTTTAGGTTTCAGGGTTGTCATGGGTGTTACGGATGACGAGGTCATTTAGGACTGACACCCTGAGCATGTGGATCCACTGGGCCACCGTGATTGAAGATGGTATAGCAGACCGCACCATGGAGTGAAGTCTAAGGGGTCCCCAGTGTTCACCAGAGTCCGCCGCAAGGCCGCTACCCCTGATGTGGCTACTCGCAGGGGCAATCAAATTGCAGGATGTAGAATAGCGGGCAAGTACAGAAATCATGGGTGACCAGCAGGTGCAAGACAGATAACGGACTGGTACAGCAGCAGCTAACAGCAGAGGGATAACGCAGGTAACACAGGGGTTAACTCAGGAAACGGCAACCAACTCAGTAGACAGAAGTCAGAAGCAACAAAGGTACATGACCAAACATCAATGAACTGACACTAGAGCAGAGGCAGGAATTTCCTTAAATCACAGGAGGTCAAAGATCATTGGATAGGTAATTAGTATACTGTCTCTTTAATTATCAGTAAGCTGCTGGGTGTGTGCCCTAGGGGGGAAGCCACAGGCCACCAGTGCGCATCAGATGCCACAGAGCACAGGCGAGGACAGGTGAGTTGAACTTGGCAGCAGTGCAGTGTCGGACTGAGGGGTCTGGGGCCCACAGGGGTATTGGTCTTGGGGGGCCCACCCTACTGTACATGAAAATGTTACCGGCCTCTCAGACATAAATGCGCCCATTTTACCACATAATACAGTGTTCAAAAAAGAACTATATTGTGTAGTACACAATACAAAGTGAGTCACAGATCTGTCTATCTCACACATCTGTCAGTCTAACATATCATAGACACATGGCTAAGTAGCTCCATCCATTTCCCCCTCCACCCACATACAATATCCCCCTCCAGGTTTCCCTTGGCCACGCACCTCGCCACCTTCTAAAATAAACACCAGCAAGAAAGGAAAAGTCTAACTCCCATCACAGGGTCAGGTGTTCCCTTATTTTTACAATCAGGGACACATGTACGCTGCCACTAAACTAACGCCAATATAACCTACAACACCACCATATGGAGACTACATATAGGTCAGACACCAGCTCAGGTATAACCTACAACACCGCCATATAGAGACCACATAGAGATCACTATATTTACTATTTAGCCATAGGAAAACTTAAACTCTATCAGTTCTCTATCTGTAAAACACTAAAACGTAACTTTTATTATGTATAACTCCTAACCTCTATACACACTATTTAAAAACCTGATTTCTAACCTCACCATTTAACCCTTTTTACTTCTGAAAGAAGGAATAGCTCCTTTTCTATTATCAAGTCTGGTGGAGCACCACCTATTAACAGGAAAGCCTTATATATACAGCAATTGACTAGCTCCAGTAAGGGATCCCAAGCCTTCTACTTTGGCAGTTACTGTCCCTAATCTCATGGACACAAAACAAATAAGGCCCCCTTGTGACACCCTCTACAACGTGTGTCACCTGCTGCAGAGGGTGTCACAAGGGGCACACCTGGGGCTGAAACAGGGACCACAGCAGAGGCACAGGCACATCCGCTGTTCAAGACAGGGAACCGTGAAAACTGTGCTACATTGAGTTTCAGCTCCCCCCAAATATCATCGATTGGGTTCTGGTCTGAAGCCTGGCTAGGCCACTCCAGGACCTTGAAATGCTTCATATGGAGCCACTCCTTAGTTGCCCTGGCTATGTTTTGGGTTCTTGTCCTGCTGGAAGACCCAGCTACGACCCATCTTCAATGTTTTTACTGAGGGAAGGAGGTCAAAATCTTGCGATACATGGCCCCATCCATCCTCTCTTCAATACGGTGCAGTCATCCTGTCTCCTTTTCAGAAATGCACCCCAAAAGTATGATGCTTCCATCCACATGCTTCACAGTAGGGACAGTGTTCTGGGGAGTTTACTCATCCTCCTTCCTCCTCCAACCATGGCGAATGGAGTTGATACCAGTAAGTTCTATTTTGGTCTCATCTGACCATATAACCTTCTCCCATGCCTAATTTGGATTATCTAGATTATCATTGGCAAACTTCAAACGGGCCTAGACATGTGCTGGCGTGAGCAGGGGGACCTTGCGTGACCTGCAAGTTTTTAATCCATGACGGCGTAGTGTGTTACTAATGGTAATCTTTGAGACTGTAGTCCAAGCTCTATTTAGGTCATTCACCAGGTCCTCTCGTGTAGTTCTGGGCTGATTCCCAACCTTTCTCAAAATCATCCTTACCCCACGAAGTGAGATCTTGCATGGAGCCCTAGACCGAGGAAGACTGACAATCATCTTGTGTTTCTTCCATTTTGTAATAATTGCACCAACATTTGTTGCCTTCTCACCAAGCTGCTTGTATATTGTCCTGTATCCCATCCCATCCCAGCCTTGTGCAGGTCTGTAATTTTGACCCTGGTGTCCTTAGACAGCTCTTTGATCTTGGCCATAGTGAAGAGATTGGAGTGTGATTGATTAAGTGTGTGGACAGGTGCCTTTTATACAGGTAACGAGTTTAAATAGGTGCAATTAATACAGGTAATGAGTCCAGAGTAGGTGGATCTGTGAGAGCCAGATTTCTTGCTGGTTGGTAGGTGATCAAATAGTTATTCCATGCAATAAAGTGAAAACTAATTATTTAGAAATCATACAATTTGATTTTTAGATTCTTTCTTACACAGTTGAAGTGTACCTACAATAAAAGTTACAGTCCTCTCTATTCTTTGTAGGTGGGAAAACTTACTAAATCACCAGTGTATCAAATTTCCCCACTGTGTATGTGTGTGTAAAATTTGGACCATAGTGACTAACCAAGGAATTTATATAAATGCTCAAGGTCATTTGAAAGGTAGCACATTGGACTCAAAGTGTCCCATACTGTATCATTGCTTTTACTTTTCTGTAAAATGTAAGATATGAAATAAAGAAGTTAATAAATAAGTTGCAGGGCACGGGCTGTCAGAAGAAATCTCATCAGTATAAAGATAATACACATTATTACAGCTAGCTAACTTTGCTCTAAATTCGTTTTATTTAGCGAAACGGAAGCATAAGCATTGTATGACTTGATTTGCAGAATACAGCACATGCTGTATGTAGAATACATTATTTTATGTCAACAACCATAAAACAATTGCAGATACCAATTTAAAGCACACAGGTCAAACCTTATAAATAGTACAAAATACAATCATTTATGGTGATAAATTCATAGTCTCTCTGATAAGAGCTGCAACCTCCAAGCATAATAGTCGCAGAATCATTTTAGAGAAACTAGAAAATCTACGGTCAATGTTTCAGCTGTGAGAACCAAAAACAGAAGCACATTGCTCAGAAATATTTGACTTCTATGTTTCAAATCAAAAGGAAATCCTTTTGCACCTCTCAAATCCAGAAATAGATCCATAGGTCAACAACAGACACCCATGAGTTTATATTATTTGCAGTGACCCCAGAGTTCCACCTACCCGGGCCAGAAGACATGTTAAAGGACATTTCTGATCTTGTGCAGTGTTTTATAATAAAATATTTTCTTTTTTTGAGAAAAAAATTCTATGCACTTTTCCACATTTCTCATCACCTCCCTTCAGTCTAAATTAAAAAAATCTTTAAGTTATCTGACAACAGACTCTGCTTTAATATCTGTTAATTAACTAGCAAGTAAGGCACTTTTTGCTAAAATTTAAATGGTCCGCAACAAAGAGAGAGGAGCCTTAATACGCAAATTGTTTGTCATCCTCAACCCAAAAGTAGAAAATAGCAAACGTACTCCCTAATTGAATCTTAGTTGACCACACAGAGTGCAGAATATCAGTAACAGAGTCCCAAAAAGTCTATATTCTTCAATGCTCCCTCGAATCGTACAAAAGTTCTCTGTGAGGTTTAGAACATTTTGGGCACACTGTAAGCCTGATTGGAGCAGAGATAAATGGTAGAGGGTTAAAAGCTAAGATTGTGTTACACATAATAGAGTTGGGTGTATCTCTAAATTGCATTCTTGTTTCACATGTTTTAGAAGCAATTGTTACACTTTTGTGATCTTGTGGCCTAGATTGAAATCACTTAGGTCCCTAAGCTTCCATTTTTTGAAGTAGTTGTTTGGATGCCTCCCAACTAGAAACAGACGTAACTGAAATAGAGAGATGACATAGAAAAGTTTCTGGAAGGTGCGCCGATAATATCATTAAATTTATACTGGTGAACTTCATTTGAAAAGTTTTTAAGCAAGTCCAGAATAATGTCTTTGCTATGAGTTCTGACCATTGTTGTTTTGTGAGCAGTCTTAAATGGATATGGCTCCTAAAAACTATGATAGTGCCACTAGAGGCAGTGGTATGGGCACCAGGGAACCAGGTTGAGAACAGAGTGTGGGACTAAGTAGGGAAATGCTTATAACAGAACAGGTCTCTTGAAAAAAGACCATTGAAAATTGATAATGGAATAACAAGGATAGGTATAATACCTTGCAGGACCCATTAGGTTCTTTCTGTGAATATTTTGTATAAAACCTATTTTTAAGGAGATAAATGAAAAAGAAAGATGTCACATCTGGGTATAGTTGCTAAAATACAGAGCAATGTTATGAGGCTCAGAAAGTTAATATCTTAAAGGGGTTGTCACATCGTATTGTTTCAGTTTTCACATCCAGCTTCAGGCTCCCACTTCCTGTTTAGGCGTCAAGATTTCTCCTGTGCATCCCCCATACTCTGGAACTCATTAACCAAACACACCAGATTATTCTCCACTTTCACTAGTTTCAAAAGCAGCCTGAAAACCCATCTCTTTAGGATAGCAAACAACATACAATAACCCTGCTCCACCCCACAAACATGTCTGCACCTCACCTTCTGTTTCTTTCATTCTCCCTTGTAGATTATTTGGGACCGAGGGGTACAGTGTGTGGAGCAGTACAGGTGCTCTGTACCAGCATGACATTACTTTGAAATTAAGTTTTTGTAGCCTGCATGTTACTATGGCTTTGTGTGACAGTGTGCAAGATTTCACCCAATCTTCCTCTGAAATGGAGCATTTTAGTTCCTGATCCCAGCCGCCTTGATAGGCAGGTTTGAAAATGTTCTGGACAACTAGGTCATATTTTTGGGGTATCAGATGGGAGGCTGGGTTCTGATAAATGCATAGGGTTTCAAATGTAGTTGTAACGGAGGAGTGGATCCGCTGGGCCAACGCAAGCGATGATAGCTAAGCCACGCCAGGGAACGGAGTCTAAGTAGCCCCCGGTTTCACCAGAGCCCGCCGCAAACGGGATGGTCTTGCTGCGGCGTGAGGCTACCAGGTTTGTTACCCCTGACGTGACTTGCTTGGCGATGGCGGCCGGGGGACAGCGTGGTGCAAAATCGTAATCCGGAGGCGTAGTCGGGGACAGGCAGAAGGTCAAGGGCAGGGCGAGGAAATTCGTGGTTCAGAGGGAGGCAGACGGTCAGGGGAGGCGCAAACAGGCAAGGTCAGAAAACGTAAGCCCGGCGGACTGGGACACGGAAATCAAGACTGAACTCAACACACTCTAAACGCTCCAAAAACACACCAACAGACTGCAGCGAGTGCTGGAATGTCTACCAAATAAAAAGGACCAGCGGCCGACAATTACCCAATTAAAGGCGCGCTGGCCCTTTAAAACCGACCATCCGCGCGCGCGCGCCTTTAAACAGGGATTATGCGCGCCCGGGGGCTGTCAGAGCTGAGACAGGAGCGGGACTGGTAAGTACGGGTTTCCACCCTAAGGCAGAAGGTCCACGGCTGCGGGCAGCCGCAGCACCCGTGCCGGACCCCGTGCGCACCGGGGGTCGGCCGCGGGGAGCTGCGGCGCCACACGCCGTGACAGTACCCCCCCCCCCCCCTTAGCTCTCCCCCTCTTCCTTTGAATTTAGCGAGGAGATCAGGGACAAATTGGTCTCAGGTACCCATGAACGCCTCCGCCGGGCCGAAACCTCCCAGTCGATAAGATAGAACCCCTTCCCCCACACTGTCTTCTCCGCCCGCACCTCCTCGACCGCAAAGATGTTATCAGTGCAAGCAACAGGAGAAGGCGAGACCGGACTGCGGGAGAAGCGGTTCAGCACCACCGTCTTGAGGAGGACACGTGAAACGCGTTCGGGATACTAGAGTCGGGGTACAACGGCGAAGCTTATAGGAGACGGGGTTCAACTGCTGGAGCACCACGATCACAAGGACCCTAGGAATTTGGGCCCAACTTGTAACTGGCACCTAAAACGACGAACTAAGCAGATAACCAAACCCTATCGCCTGGCTCAAATAGGGGCGGGGGCCTACGGTAACCTGTCAGCCTGACTCTTGGTGCGCATAAGCCTCGTCAAGCACGGGCCTGTCCATGTGAGCGCCAGATCGCCTTGATGTCCCTTACTTTGGCATCGGACTATGCTCGTTAGCACAAGAGACGCAGGTAGCTAGCTGGAGAGGTGGGCGGGGATGTAACCCAAAGACAAACAAAAAAGGGGAGGCCCCAAGCGAATCCAACTCGAAAGATAACATCACTCGAAAACTCTGCCCATGATATAAGATCAGAACCAGTTATCCTGACGAGCGGAACACAATCGTGCCGCAAGTAGGTGTCTCTATAACAACACCGTGTTAACAGAACCCAATCTACCTGCCCATTGTTGTTTATGGGTAAGTTTTAGGTGGTATGCAGATGAAAAATTTCCAACTGAATCTGCAACTGACAGCACAGGGACCAGCCAAAATTTAGCGGTGATAAACTGGACTCCACTAGTCGGAGACAACATGCAACGTGAACCGTGCAAGCGGAAATATGTTGGAAAAAAATGTTGAGGGCCAGCTGGGGGGCAGAGGGTAACCCAGGCAGTGGGATAACAGTGTAGACCATTTTCGAGAAGCGAACGGTCACCACCCATATGAGACCTATGTTCCCAGATGAAGTGAAAGATCTGTGACAAAGTCATGCGACATGGGTCCAGGTTTTTTCCTTGACGGCGGCACAGGCAGAGGCTGAAGAACGCCCGGGCTTGAGGCGAGGACCTTATTTCGGGCACAGGAGGAGCAGTCCACACAAAGTTCCCGGACGTCTGAGCAATGAGTGGGCAACAGTATATCGGGAGACCCAGCTGAAGAGCCTTAAGATTCCTGGATGCCCAGCTGTTCGGGAAGAATGTCCCACTTCAGGATTCTAAGCCGCAAAGCCGGCGCAACATACGTCTACCCAGGGGCACACGTTTGAAGAGTCCACAGGGGCATGCCGTTACGAGCGTTAGGAGGGACAATGTGCTGTGGAGGAGAGTCGGACCCACCGTATCAGATGGCGCGAGAAAAGGGCGTCAGCTTTGACAGTCTTCCCGGCTTGGCCGAGTAGTGGGAAGTGATGCGCGCGCGTAAGGAAATCAACGGGCGAAGAAAGGGACCATCTCGCCTGCCGGGTGGATATCACATGGGGAGTACACACATGACACATAGGGCCGAACTGAAATATAGGGAAGTGTGTTTGGCGGGATGGGCGTGGTGGGGGGGGCTGGAAAGAATATCCATGGATGGTGACGAGCCCCCTCCAGCAGGGTGACGGGGGGGGGCCAGGGGCGGGTGGGGCGGGTGTCTGCGGGGCCTGGGGAGTGGCGGGTTGTATTGGTGGGCCGAGTGGGGTTTGGTCGCGATCCCCTATTGTAATAATCTTCTCGCCCGGTGTGTGGGGAGGAGAAAGTTTTTTGGAGAGAATCCGCACGTATGCAGTTTCCCCCGAGGAGGACCTCTGCTGGAGGACAGTGCACCGCACCCACCGAGGAGGCATCCCACTTCCAGAATGAAGGGGCGGTTCGGGCCGGGCGAGACAGAACCAAGTAGCAGACACTACGAACGCGGATTTGAGACGCTGAAGCTTCTTGAGCTTCCGGGGGCCAGACTTGGGATTGGCGTATTTCTTGGTTTAGAGGCCACTAGAGGAGCCACAAGCGTAGAGAGAAATGTGGATAAATTTGTCTATAAATAATAATTGGCAAATCTAGAAACGTTGAATGGCCCGAAGCCCACCCGGTTGAGGCCACTGCAACACTGCAGAGAGTTTTGAAGGATCCATCCGGGGGCCCTTATCATAGACGATGTACCCTAAAAAGGCATGGCTGGTTACGTTTCAAGATGTAGAGCACTTCTCTGGTTTGGCAAAAAGCTGATGTACTGGAGTCGCCTGAGGACCTGGCGACCGGTGGTGGCGATGAGTTTACGAATCCCAAGAAAAGATAGGATATCCGTCCAGTAGACAATAACACAGCTGTAGATTAGACACCGGAAGAATCTCATTGATGAGAACTTTGAATACAGCAGGAGGCGTTCAGAGACCGAAATGCATAACCAGTACCGAAGTGGCCATCCCGCTTAGTTAAAACGGCGATATTTCCCACTCGTCTGCCTTCTCTAATACGGATCAAATTATACACACCTCGAAGATCCAGCTTTGAGAATATTTTCGCACCCCGCATGCGGTCGAAAGAGTTCCGATATCTAGGGCGAAAGGGTAGCGCTTCATTTGGGTGATTTCTAATAAGCACCCGATAGTCGAAGATGCAGGGCCGAGATAGACCATCTTTTTTCTCCACAAGATGAAGCCGCTCCCCGGAGACGAGAGGACTTACGGATAAACCTTTGCGGCAGGAGTTCTGTGCGGCTTGAGTATTCAGAACATCGCCTTAGTCTTCCGAGAACGACGGAGAGGGGAGATAAACCCGGCCATCTGGAGAGTACAGCCAGGTTCAGGTCAATGGGCACAGTCGTAAGGCCGGTGCGTGAGGGAGAGTTTCGGCCATCCTCTCCGAAAAAACAACAGCATAGTCCCAAATATTGCGTAGGTAAGAGACCTGAAGAGGCTATGGTATACTTTCAGGGAAGCGACCTGAGGAGCTGAGTTGTGGTGCAGACAGGCAACGTGAGTGACATGCAGACCCCAAGCATAACTTCACACTGTGCTCCTAATCCAAGGTCGGAGTATGGTCCTCGCAGCCAAGGGAGGCCCAAAGGACTTCAGAGGAGGACCGAGGCAGGACAAGAAGTGGCAACGTTTTTCCTATGTGAAGGGCCCCAATCTCTTCAGAATGGACACAGGGGTGTAGCCGTACGGAAACGGATGGCGTCCTTTTTATAGGCATTCGCCACTGACCCTTAAAGACACAAATAGGGGTTGATATAGGTCTATAAGTACATATACTGTACAGTATCTACCGGGAGAACGAAACCATGTTCACCAGTTTCGTGGGCTTATGAAATTCTCGGCCGATCCAGAATCAATAAAGTAGCGGTGGTCCTGAAAGTGCTGTCCGGAGAAGCACCAATGTATACGGCAGGTTCAGGACGGGGAGAGGCCGTTCTGACACCTAGGGTTGCCTCTCCTACGAGCCCTAGGTGCGGAAGTATTCCCGGAGCGGATGCGTGAGGCCGGAACCAGTTCCCCAATGAAGTGGCCAGGAACCCGCCACAATCGAAACACAGCTGTTCTGCGACGCTGTGACACGTTTCCTCCTGGGAACAGGTGGCTCTCTCGAGCTGCATAGTTCTTCTTCAGAGACCACTCGGAGGAGAAAGAGGTGACCGCTTGGAAACGTGGGAGCCAAGCGGGGGAAACGGCGTGGACGGGACGGTTTCCCGTTGTAGGGCGGAGCCTCCTGTTGCCTTTCGGCGAAGCGAATATCCACGTTCGGGTGGCCAAATGGATTATGTCATCCAAGGCAGCTGTAAGTATCCGAGTTGGCGAGCTCGTTCCTTGATTCGCCCCGAGAGGCCTTGGCAAAATGTTTCCGCCACCCAACGCTTCTGTCGTTCCAGTCCAGCCTCCGAAGCGAGAGTGAGAAACAGCACGGAATACTGACCGATCAGAGGTGTCGCCTGGACAACCGAAGCAGCGGGGCGGCTGCCCGAGGAAGTACGGCTGGTTCCTCAAAGACGGTGCGGTAACCCCCGGAGGAAGGTTTGAAGGTCCCCGATCCAGAGATCCCCTCGATCCCATAGTGCGTAGCCAAGCCAAGGCTTCCCGAGACAAGAGGCTGATTATGAAGGGCCACTTCGGCTCGCTCTGAAGGAAATTGGCGCCCCATCATCTCGAGGTGATGAGCACTGGCTGATGTAATCCCCTGCACTTCATGTGTCTCCATCGTAGCCGAGAGTGAGTGGCAGATGCAGAGAGGGTCCCCGAAGCCTGAAGCAGGAAGAGCAATGGATGCCGGGGAGCGCACGGACTCGTCAGGTGCAGAGGTGGCAGGGTTATTGCGGTGGAAGGCATGTCGAGTCGCCAGGTGCGGTGCTCTCAACATGGCCCAAAGCTGGTGCGGAGTATGGCGTTGACTCTCTGGGCGACAGCGTCGGATGTCCACGGAGACTCAGGCAGAGTAACCCTGGCGGAATCCATGGCCATCGTCGCTGTCCTGTACTTAGTGAATGTGCTGGAGGAGTGATCCGCGGGCCACGCAAGCGATGATAGCTAAGCCACCCAGGGAACGGAGTCTAAGTAGCCCCCTGGGGGGGTTTTCCACCAGGTATGGATCTACCGCCGTGCAAAGCGGGATGGTCTGCTGCGCGTGAGGGCTACCAGGTCGGTACCGCCAGACGTGACTTGCATTGCGAATGGGGGCGGCCGGGGTACAGCGTGGTGCAAAATCGTAATCCCGCAGGCGTAGTCGGGGACAGGCAAGAAGGTTCAGGGCAGGCGGCAGAGGTTCGTGGTCAGAGGCAGGCACACGGTCAGGCGCAGAGCGGCAACATGCAAGGCAGAAAACGTAAGCATGCGGACTGGTACATCGGGAAATCAGACTGAACGTCAACACAGGTCCGCCGCTCTCTAAACGCTTCCAAAAACACACGCCAACAGACAGGCAGCGAGTGCTGGGAATGTCTACCATATATAGGAACCACGGCCGACAATTACCCAATTAAAAGGCGCGCTGGCCCTTTAATCCTGACCACCCGTCGCGCGCGCTAATGTAACCGTTGCACCCGGGACCAGCCGCGACCATAAGCAGGATTATTGCGCGCTGGCGCTGTCAGAGCTGGAGACAGGAGCGGGTACTGGTAAGTACGCGGGTTTCCAGCCCTAAGGCAGAAGGACACACAAGGCTGCGGCAGCCGCAGCTCCCGTGCCTGGACACCTGTGCGCACCGGGGGACGGCCCGCACGGCGAGCTGCGGCGTCGCGCGCCGTGACAGTAGTTAGTTCTCTATGTAGATTTAAACCCTTTTTGTTGGTGCTGTAATCTTCATATAGTTTAACCATGAACAAGATGAGTGTCCTAATATGTTTATTATATCTGCGTAGGACTTCAGTGATGAATCCAAGAAAAGGTCTCTAAATAATAGGGACTTCGAAGGGCAGGCAGGGCTACTGCTATTTGGAGGATCAGATAATTTAAGGGCAAGATTGTCCTGGACTGGAGTCAGAGGGCCATCTATAGAAAAAAAAAAATTGTTGCGGAACCATACATTCGCCACGCCAGAAGTGAGAGCTGACCAACTAGAGGTAGTCCCATGATCTTGGTCCTTGGCATGTTAAAGTGCTTTGTCCAAGGGAGTGTTGATAAAGGGGCATTATGTATTAATTCCTCTAACTGTACCCAGATTTTATAAGTTCTATAATAGAAACTAACATAAGCAGAGGCTACATAATAGGCTTTAATATCGGGAAGTGCCCAGCCCCCTTCTTGTTTGGGCCTGATAAGAGTAGTTTTTGCTACTCTTGCTTTTTTCCTGGACCAGGTAAAAGCTCTGAAACACTTATCAATGGACTTGAAAAAGAACTTAGGCAAGAGAACAGTGGTCATTTGAAATAGATATGGTAATCTGGGAAGCGCATTCACTTGAGGAAAAAAAAAAAAAAAAAATGTTATGCGCCCAGCCAATAGAAGTCCTTTACATCCCAGCAGGCCAGATGTGAGGTAATAATACCTCAGATTAATTAAGTAAAGGTGCAAAGTTCAGGTCAAAAGTATGTTGTAAATTTGCTGTATGAACCCTAAGTGTTTTAAAGGGAATCTGATCGTGCAATTTTTTTTTTTTACTTATTAAATCAAGACCCAGAATCCATATCCTTGTCTCTCAAGATCGTTGTTTATTTCTGAGTGTAATTTCTCAATTGGCCGGTCTAAATATTATTGTGTGTAAGACATTCTTGCATGCCTGCTTTAACAGCAGTCAGAGAGGATACTTTTACAGCAACTTCATGCACAAGGATTCTTAAGATCAGGTTCTGTCCATAGACTTGTATAGGTAGTTTCATTCACTTGTGAAGGAGGGGAGAGGGGGAGCTGTGCATCTCCTCTATGTGACTGGTGATTTTGTGTATTATCCTGTACAGATGGTGTCTCTTTCAGTTTGACCTGCTTTACTGAATGACCACACTGCTGAAAACTCACTAAACAGAACAGGAAGTGTCAGACGATTATTACGACTCAGTGCCAAAGTAAACAACTGCAGGACTTAAGGAATTTTAAAAATACTGAGAGTGATCTGGAAAAGTTTAAAACAAAAATAACCAAAAATTCCTAAAAAATTGTGTTTTAACATAAACATAAGAGTTTGAACAATAATCATTTTGATGACACATTCATTAAATGATTATTGCCGACACCCTTGCAAATAGGAAATTCTGTTTCAATAGATCCAAGGTAATATTATCAAGATTCACATTAAGAGCAACACATTTAGGAAGATTAACCATAAAGTTGCTTATGGAACCCAAATGTTTAAAGGGGTTTTTAATCGTTACAAAGATCATGTCTCAGATTATGGGACAGTAAAAATAAGCACTTTTTTAATTAGGTTGCATTACCTCTGTCACTTGGTTTAGCAGATATCAGCTTCGCTGTAAATCTGTTCTTCTATTTCTGCTGTTGCTGGTCAGAACGCCCCCTGTCGATTCCTGTGCCCTAGACACGCCCCCTTCACTGTGATTGGCTGGCTGACATTTCTTTCAGCCTGTTGGGATATGCCCCTAGACAGGAAACGTCATGGCCACACCCCCTGCGCTGTGATTGGCTGCCTGCACACTCTGTGTTTACTCCCCTCTGAGCCGTTAAAATCGATAGTGAAACCTCTATGTACATCTCAGCTCTAGGGGGAAGGATCTGGGCAATTACTGCCTGTTTAAAGGGCTTTTGCCAAGAGGTTGATTCACCTCCTCACAGGTTCAGTCCTTAAGCTGCTACTTTGAAAAGAGGGCGTTCTGTTCCTCAGATCGAATGCAAGCCCCGTCTCCTTATGACGTCATCATCTGTAGTGTATAACATAAGGATTCAACACTGTGTCTGTATGAGCTGCTTGTGTTTCTACCCCCTCAAAAACCTGGTTGTCTCAAACGGGTTTCTACAAATGCGGTGGTACCCGCTGTAATGTCTGCAAATTTAGCATCAAAAATACTATTTTTAGTAGTGCAGATGATACCACCAATTTCCCGATCAAGAAATTCTTAAATTGTAACAGCCACCATGCTGTTTAAATTATATAATGTAACTTGTTTAATAAGAAATTTGTTGGCAGCACCATTAGAAAAATAAAAAACTCGCATATCAGAACATTTAGCGAGCATCAATAAACGACAGGGACAGATGTCCGGTGCTGCCAAACACTTTATAGAATATCATGAGGGAAATACAGCAAGTTTTAAATTTTATGGCATTGAATTAGTGGAGGAACCCCATCGAGGGGGAGACTGGCTGAAAAAGGTCAGACTTAGAGAGGCTTATTGGATTTTAAATCTAGGCACCAGAACAACAGCAGGTTTAAATTTTAAAACAGATTTATTGTATATTTATTAATTGTTTTACCTGCTGTTCACATGTTGCGTTTTTCATGTATGCCGGCCTCTCTACATCTTCCTCCTCTTTCCCTCCCTCCTCTCCCTCTCTTCCCCTTTCCCTCCCCCCTCCCCCCTCTTTTTAGTTGTAGTCACGTGTCTATATTCACTCACTATGATTGGTGTATTATATGTTTTAAATGTTATGTGTTTTCCTTAGTGAATAGCAGTGAACAAGGGCATTTCCTGCCCGAAACGCGTCTGCTGTGGCAGCGTGATTTTTTTGTATGTTCTTTTTGCTGATTTTAATATGACAGAATAAAGCGCATGTTTTTCTATCCTCAATGAATTCTGGGCTGGAGTGCTTTTGTCAGTGCATACTCTTGTCAAGTTGCATCTGACACACCGGACTCTTTTGTTGCAAGTCAGTTACAGGCTGAGTAGGTTCTTCTCTCAAAGCTGATTTGCTTCCCCCCCACACTGTTTTCACTCATATCACTGACAGCAGGCAGAGACCTTTACTTGAAGCTGACATTTGTCCTTGTAGTTGAGTAAAGGTCTCTGCCTGTTGTCAGCACAATTTGGTTGAACACCACTAGAACAGAAGTTAAAGCTGCCGGCTTTCAGTGTGTAAACTAAGAGATATAATAGATATAATAGGTGCTTGCTGCAGCTTGTGGAGCCTCAAGGCTGCAGACATAAGCATGCAGGAGGCTACAGAGCTGTTATATCCAGACAACCCTCTGCATCCCCTGCTTCAAACAAAATGATAATGTCACAGTTCTTCAGTGAGGGGAGACACACCTCGTGGGAGGGGAGACATGCCTGCTGAAAGGAAGAACACGCCCCTGGATTTCAAACTCAATCTGAGAAAATTAGCAGAACAGCACGAGCAGCTCAAACGATAAATCCCCTTTAAGATTTGAAATCAACACTGGGAGGGAGGTGAGTGGTTGTGTGATGTATAACAGCAAATCATCTGGAAATGGCATTTATAATATGCATCTTTAATTCGAATCCCTTTAACATCTGGATTAAGTCTGAAATCTTGTAAGAGAAGATAGTAGCAAGAATGTACAAGATAGGCGAGAGGGAACAAATCTTTCTGGTGCCATTGCATTTTGCAAAGGGAGACATTAAGGAGCCATTAATTCTGATTTGTGGGAGCTGATACAATGCCAAGATCCTTTGCATCATGATTGGACCTACTTTTGAGAGTGTGGTCCATAGGAATTTCCATTTCACTCTATAAAATGCCTTCTCTGCGCCTAAAGAGAGCAGCATGCAAGGAACACCAATCTTCTGAGACTGGTGAATAATAGAAAGGTTTTGAGGGTGTTATCATAGGGATCTGGAGATGGGATGATCAGGTTGGCCAGGATTGTATTGAGTCTTGTGGCAAGTAATTTGGCAAAAAGCTTTGTGTCAGTATTTAGGAGTTAGATACGTAAGTCTATAGCTAGAGCATAAAAGGGGATCTTTTCCTTTTTTGAGATTTTTATTATGTGCACCTGAAGAAAAAGAGATGGAAAGGGATGGGAAAGCAATACCGAGTTAAATGATTCTAGTAATGGTTTGGTAATTTCGGATGAAAGTATCTTATAAAATTTGGTAGTGTATCCATCCGTTCAAGGAAATCTCCCGGCAGGAAGGGATGTAATCACCAGTCGCAACTCTTCCAGGAAAATAGGTTCCTCCAGATCTTTTAATCTATCGGATAACATTTTTGGGAGGGCTGTTTTAGAAAGGTACTTCTCAATCATAGCAGAATGAGACATAGGGGAAGCTTGTGAGAGGTTATATAAATCATGATAGAATGCCTGGAAGCTTTGAAAGATCTCTGACATTATATGAATTAGTTTACAAGATCGGGATTTGATTGAAAGATAAACAATGAGGCCCTTTTATCTCTGAATGCTCTGGCTAGCATCCTGCTCAGCTTGTTGCTCCACTTGTAGTATGAGTTAGCACATATCTGCTTTTATGCTTGTTACGGGTGTCCCCGCGGCCCCCGTATCTGGCCGCGAGCAAACCCGCACCCCCACTACGGCTCCGGCGGCGGGCAATGCCGCAGCTCCCTCTCCGCAGCCTGCAGCTCACTGTCGGCACTTACCTCACTGCACTCCTGTTCCAGTCCGGGCGCACGCTCCTGTGACTGGCCGGGGGAGCGCACGGTACTGCGTCCAAATTTAAAGGGACAGCGCGCCGATGATTGGTCTCATTGGGCGCTGATCCTTTTTAAGCCCTGCCCCTTCCCAGTAACCTTGCCGAATCGATAGTGCCCTGTGCCTGGAGAGGAAGTGTTCTATTGTCTAGTTGCCGTTACTGTGTACCGTATCTTTCTGCCTCCGTCCCTCGACCACGAACCTTTGCCGCCTGTCCTGACCTTCTGCCTGTCCCCTACTACGAGCCTGCTTCACGATTTTGCACCACGCTGCACCAAAGAGGAAATCTTTAGAGAAGACGTATCATTGTGTACAAAACCTCTTCTGATTTGTGAATAATTTCACAATCTTTTTCCAAAGTGCACCCTCCCCAGCAAATGTTATAATATAACACAAATAAAATCGACAGTGCTAGCATAGAAAGGCCATTCAAAACTTTAGATGGCAACGTAACTAAAGAGTGCAGTTTAGTTAATGCTTTGCACAAGTGTATAATGCTCAAACCCTTCCATAGGGAGGAGTCGTGAATGCCAGTCTTGGCATAAGGAGATGTGCATATATAGTCAATTAAAAGCATTATCTAAGACATACAGTTATGAGATACAAAGATGCTGTAAGGGCCTTGTGTAAACCTATAACAAAAAAAAAACATTTCGGGGAAATATGATTATATTCAATAGATGAAACGTCAGGTCCTTTCTGTGTGAATGCAAGTGTAATGCCGCTGGGTCATGAACAGGTGTATGTGTAGCATGTCAGAAAGATAGATAACTTGGCATCTTCATAGGAAATTTATTTTATTCAGAAGCATAAAGTTGATACGTGGAACAACTTAGTGAAGGAAATTTGGCTCTATTTGGCTTCATAGGAAATATTTTGTGAAAGTCTAGCTTTTGTCATGAGTGTCTCTTTCATCGAAATAGTAATGGCATATCACATCTCGCGGACGGGATGCATTTTGGCTTTGTGGTCATAGGACTCTGTGAGCACGGTCAATTTCCATTTGCTTTTCTTTTTTTCCTAATAGCAAGTTGAAAAGCTTTTTTATAAGGGTTAATATCAAGTCCCCTGTCTTGATTGACTCTGGAAGCCCCCATATTCCAATATTATTCCTTCTATTTCTGTTTTCCAGATCATCCATCTGGTCAATCAGGTTCTGATAAAGTGTTCTCTGGTTTGCAAGGGGGGCTTGTAAGTCAGCAATAGTGTTGAACAAAAACTTGGAAGGTTTCTAAACTTTGAACTCTGTTTTGAATGGTTGTGATGTCAAACTTCACTGTGTTAAGATCATGGCGCCTAGTGACTAGTGCCACTAAATCACTTTTGGTTGGCAGCAATGACAGTAAAGCTTGTTATTCTGGACTCTTGAGTGTCAATAGAGCCTCCTCAGCAGGTATAGGAGCAGGTGAGAGCACACCTCCATCAGTGTTGATCCTATGGCAGGTCTCTAGGAGGTTGTGCTGCACTTAGAGGCATGCTGCTTTTGTACTATGCGTTAGGAGGAGTAGGCACTGAATGGGTTAAGACAGGAGAATCAGGCATGTTAAACAGTTTTGGGATCCTTCTCAGCTCCTCCATGGGGTCAGGCACTGACTCTATCACCTCTTTTGTTGTTGCCTTTGGACTTTGTAGAGCTACAGGTTGAGGGAAAGCTCTCACTGCTCACAGACCTGCACATGGCTCATTATTGGAGTGCCTTGCCATGAATGCAGACTGCTCTCATGTATTCTCCTTTGACCTACTGAAGCCGCGCCATCCTCTTGTGACTGTCGGGTGGATGAGGCGGTGAGGAGAGATTATCGCTCCTTAGTGAGAGCTGCCGCTGCTGGCTTCTAAATGCTCATTTGATCCGGGGCAGCGGAGGAGCAGAGTGCTAGCATAGACTCCAGGGAAGATGGCACCAGCACAGGGGATGAGTCTGCCAATTTTATGGGCCGATCAACCAGTGGGGCAAAAAAATTGATCAGTGCCCGGGAGTGCAAAGTGTTTCTGGCTGGCTTTCTGGCTTGTCTAGTTCCCATTATGTTGTCTTTATCCCCGGTGTAACATTTGGCCCTGGATGGAGCTCAGTGAAGAACGTCCAGCCAACAGCATGCCAGATCACGCTCCCCGGCATTTACATTTTTCAATCATGCCACCAATAATATTTTTTTTTAGCATCACAGTTATTGATCAGTAATAGCAATAGTTTTATCACTGATCTTTCATATTGTTAACACTGACCAATTATCATTACTATTGCTCAGAAATGAGTAATTCTTAACAATATTTGGCAAGTGTAAGTGGGCCTTTCTACCTGTGGCAGCATAAGCTTTAAATACAACTGTAAAAAAGCAATGACCTTTGGATTTATATAAAATTTTAATTTTTAAATATTGAAAACAATGCAATTCATAAAATATGTAAGACACTTTGTCAGGCTTCTGACAACATCGATAACAGACCATGAATATTTAATGGAAAAAAAAAACCAAATCTGATTGACAGGTATTGCAGACTGATAATACAAAGATTAAAATTAGTAACATAGTGACACATTATTACTGTGACACATTTGATACTGTGCACATAAAAGGTTGTTAAGTAAAATGAGAATGCTTGGACTGGGGAAACATGTTTGCAAGTGGGCAAGTAACTGGCTCAGTGAAAACAAAGGGTGGTGATTAGTGATGAGCGAACTGTAAAATGTTTGAGTCGAATTTCGAAAAGTAGTGGTGTTCAGTTCGATTCGAACTCAAACCTCATTAAAGTCAATGGGAGAAGATGTTTGGGGTAATTTTTATACCTATATAGGTGAGGAGAAGCTGTAATTACCATCCAGAAGCATAAAGTGGATATGTGGAACAACTTAGTGAAGGAAATTTGGCTCTATGAGTGAATAAAAATTGAGAGGCTAAAATACTTAATTTTTTTCAATGGCTAACTGAAAAGATGAGGAGAGCTTGCAAGCAGGGGTGTAGCTATAGAAGGTGCAGCGTTAGCGGCTGCTATGGGGCCCTGCATCCTGAGGGGGCCCAAAAGCCCCTTTGACACATAAGGAGACACCGGTATTGGAAATGGCACATGATAACTGGCAGGGGTGCCAATAGGGCAGGGTGTGGTCAGTACTCCTGTCAGGGGCCCTAATCAAAAAGTGGCCTACTGATATGTTAAAAAATAGGAACTAGTAATGAGTGGGGGCCCTTTTTGATTTCGCTGAATGGGGCCCTGAAACGGTTAATAGGTGACTGATGGCAGCCCTGGTAACGGGGGTGGGGGGCCATTTCACTTTTTGCGCCAGTGCCCAAGAACTTGAACTTCTACCTCTGCAGATTAGGTTAGACGGCATTACCATTGGTGGCAGCGAGAACATGCCAATGAGGAACATGGAGGTTCCGATTCGACAAGATTAGGCAGCAGTACCATTGGTGGCAGTAAGAACATGCCAATGGGAAACATCGAGGTTCAGCATAACAGAACATAGTACATTTGGTGTTAGTACAGGTGGAGGCATTTAAAAAATAAACATTTGGAGGGCTACAAGGAGGAGGAATAAGAGGTTTATGCAGTGCAAATCAAGGTCATACAGGTGTCTATTTCAAAATAAATTCACCCGTAAGACTTGAAAATCTAGCTGTTGGCAGCAGTAGAACACAATTTGTAGAAGCAGCAGGCACAGGAATTACAGACATGAGATTTAGTGTAGTTTAAATGTGTATTTCACATTGTCAAGAAGACCTGCTACAGTTTACTGGTCAGTGACATCGGCAACCGGGGCAACAAAATTGTTAGAGATCCATGCTTGATTCATTTTGATAAATGTCAGACGATCCACATTGTCAGGGGAAAGATGGATATGTTTGTCAGTTATCACCCCGCCAGCTGTGCTGACTGTGCGTTCCGTGAAAACTATTGCTACTGGGTAGGATAAAACTTCTATGGCGTGGTGAGCAAGCTCAAGCAGTTCATCCAGTTTGGACACCCAGAAGTTGAATGGGTCCAGGCTAAGTCCAAAAACATCAATGTTGAGCTGCAGGTAGTTATGGACCATGGTCTAAAGGCGGTCTATGTGTGTCTGAATGCTGCCCTGCCATACAGGCATTGGTGAGGTGGTAAAAATCGATTGCCAAATGTCACCCAGTAGGGTTCTGCTGCTCTTGCTGCTGCTGCGGCTATTTGCCATTCTACTGCTGCCGCGTTGCTGACGTTGTTAAACCGTGACATTAGAATGTGAAGACGCAAAAGATGTCTCGAGTTGGCCAATGAGCACTGTCTCAAAATCCTGCATTCTACTGTCAATTTGTGTGGGTGGAAGGAAATTGCTCACTTTGGTCCTGTAACGTGGATCACAGAGGGTGGCCACCCTGTAATCGCTGTTTATTTTTATTGCCTTAATGCGTGGATCATGTTGCAGGTAATGTAGCATCCAACCAATTATGTGTTAGATGCTGCCAGCATCTCCCAAGCTTTGGGGGGTCGGGGGGGGCCCTAAAGGGATCTTCCCCCCTCCCCCCTTTTTCCCCCTGTAATCTGTACCAACCTCGTACCAATAAAGCCCCGGTGGTTTTCCCCCCCCTCCCCCCTATCCTCCTTATTTCCCCCCAATCCTCCTCCCCCAAGCCCTTGGCTAGCCTATGCGCTCAAATTTCTGTGGCTAAAACTCCCATCCTGCACCCCCCCTCGACCTAAAACCCACCCCCTAAAAAAGGGCCTATCCAATTGCGAAACAGTGGGCCCTTTTCTCCACCCCTGCACCCGGGGAAGGGGTCTGTGTCCCCCTACTCCTCCTCATCACTGCGGGTTTTTAAGATGTTAAAATCAGGGTGGAAATTATTTTTTGTTCCACTCCTTTTTTTCCAAATTAAATGCCCTCCCCAATTATATTATTTTTCGGGCTGTCAAACAGCCGGGGGGCTCGGTTTTTAAACCCCTCCTTCCTTTTTGGGCATAAATCTGTTTTAAATTAACGGGGAAGAAACAGTTTGATATTTTTCCAAACATATTAAGATCAAAAGATCTTTTCTTCTTTTTCAAATTTTGGCTGTTGGTGGAGACAGATTAAATTTTAGCATCTTCGCATTGGGGCATGAATGATAACCACACATTCCTGGCCCCCCTCTGTATGTCGGGGGGGGAGGAAGAGGCCTTGAATCTCTTGTTTTTGGCGGACACAGCACCCCGTCTAAGGAAAAGCTGGTTGAAGATATCGGTACTTCGATAAGGAGGTATAGCCCCCTAAAAGAGTTTAAAAAAAATTTCTGATGAGCTTAAAAAGAATGTAATGATAAAAAGATTTTGATTTTTTTTTCCTTAAACCCCCAATTGAAAAGCCCCCCCAAAAACATCAAAATCGGGTTAAAAACGTCCCCCCTTTAGAGCAAAAAATGATTTTTGGGATGCCCTTCCCAAAAAGAGCAAGAAGGGGTAAAAGGTCACTCCCCTTTGGGACAGCAGGGTAAACCCGGGGGAAGCGGGTGTTGAACCCCAACGAACCACTGTCAGGCTTGCCCCAAAGGGGGGTTGTAACCAAGCAACTCCCGGCCCCCTTCAAGACCCTTTAAAGGAAAGGGATAAATGTTGCCAAACGACCCCCTGGTGCCCCCTCAGAGTAGTCCCCGGCAAGGAAAATCTATAATTTTTTACAATCTCAAAACCACTCATTAAAATTCCCCCAGCCCTGGAAAAAAAAATGCACTATTCAAACCCCCGCAGAATTAAAGAAATGTAGGAAATGGGGGGGATTTTTTAAAAAATTAACTTTTAAATAATGCTTTTTTTAAAATAATAACCAAAATTTAAAACCCCCATAGGTACAAAAAAAAGGTCTAATCGAAAAGGTTTTATTTGTCCCTTAAAAGGGACCAAAGTGGGAAGTGCACCAAAAAAACCCTAAAAAGCCCTTTTGGGTGCTAATAATACCCTTTTCCCCCCAAGGGTCGGGAAAAATCCCCCCAAAAAGGGGCGTTCCTGCAGGAACCTAATCTACAAGGTCCAGAAAAACCCTTTTTCGTATAGCCCCCAAAATTTTTTGAACCGGTCCCTTTTAATAAAAAAGGGGCCGGTCTCCCAGGGGACAAAAAATTTTAAGGGAAACAGTGTTCAAAATACAAACTTAGGCAAAAGTTGAATAATGGATGGGAAATTATTTTTTTTAAACAATATATATAAACAGCAGATATTTCAGTTTTTAAAATATCACAAACAAAAATTTACCCCCCCGGGGTGATGACAAAGGAGAACCCAAAAACCAAGCATTACAAACCTTAATGTAGTGTTTCTTAGCTGTCCCCAAAAAAGGCCCCCCCCCCTTTAAAAAAAAAAAAATTTCCTTACCCCCCTAAAGGTGACAGTAAATGGATGGGGTAAAGGAGGGAACAAAGGTGGTCCGTTCATTGAATTTTTCCCCTTTCACGTCTCTCGCCCCCCGGGGGACTCACAGCATGGGGCCTTTACCCAGAGAGGAGAGGAAAAGGAAATTTTTTTTCTGGGGTCTATGGGGCAGTAAGAATCACTACATTAAGGTTCTGTACTGCTTGGTTTTTTTGGATATTCCTTTTGTCTTTCACCTGGGGGGTATTCTTGAAAAGGGGGATATTTAAAAGACGAAATATCTGTTTGTTGATATATGATTGTAACAAAATTGCCAAAGCATTATTCAACTTTTGCCCTAAGTCTTGTTTTTTGGGAACACTGTTTCCCTAAATTTTGTGTCCCCTGAGGAGCCCGGGCTTTAACATTATAGGGACCGGTCGAAACATGTAGGACTATACTAAAGGGTTTTCTAGGACCTTGTAGATTAGGTTCCTGACAGGACGCCCTTATTGGGGCGATTTTCCTGACTTGGGATAGGCTAGGGATTAGCACCAATAGGGCTTTTTAGGGTCTTCTATGGTGCACTTCCCTACTTAGGTCTTATAGCACACTATATACCTTTTTGATTAGACCTTTATCTTTCTGTACCTATGGAGAGTTTTAGTATTTGTGGCTATTATTTTAACTAGCATTAATAAAAGTTAATTTTTAAGACAATCCCCTCACTTTCATACAATCTCATAACCCTCAATGATTTTTGGAAAGTCATGATGGAGGTGGCGCTTAATTGTTTAGCTATATCTTGTAAGGCATCTCGGGTGTAATTATCAAACCTCTGTTGACTATAATAGATGCAATTTGATTGTTATCTGGGGTGTAAGTGATTCAAACCCTGCTTTGACCTGATCCCTTGCTTTGTAATTCATCAGCACCCCCCTTGGTTGTCCCTCTTGCATTTTACTCACATCCAGACTAGACAAACATATGAAAGGATAAGGGAAAAGTTCATAATGACTTATTGGTCGCAGTCACTTTCTTGCAATGTGAAGCATTCACCCAGGTGGGTCTTCCTTCAAGTTTCATTAAGGTTGGGGACACCAGGAGTACTTGGTATGGTCAAATCTGGGCTCCAGAGAATCTCTGATGTGTTTCTGCACCAACACAAAAGTCCCCGGGTGTAGCTTTGATCAGAGTCTGGATCGGGAATGGAGGAGAATACTATGGAAAGGATTAGTTTTAAATTCATTACACAGATTTATAACATATTTTACAAAGCTATCATTCCCTGCACTCAACTACTAAAACCTCCCTAACCTGGGCAGGCCTGAGAATAATATATCATAAGGAGTGAGACCAGTGGGCGGCCTAGGGGTGTTTCTGACAGAATAGAGTGCAATGGGTAGGATCTCAGGAAAGGGAAGAGATGTTTCTTTGCTAGCTTTCAGAATCTTGTTCTTCAGAGTGGCGTTCATTCTTTCACTTTTCATGGATTCAGGAGGGTTTGAGAGTGTGCAGGCTGAGTCAGCCCCTACTAGTTTCCAGATGTCTCTGTTACTTGTGCAATGAAGGCAGGTCCTTGGTCAGATTCAATAACCTCAGGGACCCCAAAAATCTGCATACAATTCATCAATAGTTTCTTCACTGTGGTTTGGCAGTCATGTTTGGTAACTGGTAGACTTCAGGCCATCTGAGAAACATATCCACCACTACTAGAACATACTTGTACTTTCCACTCTTGGGTAATTGATTGTGTTCAATCTGGATCCGCTGGAGAGGAAATAATGGTTTAGCCAAATGCTTCCTTGGTGTTGGCATCAGCCCCTCCGGGGTTACAAATATTGCATATTTCACAACTTCTAAAAATATTTTACTTCCCGTGGAAATGAGATTCCAGGTGCTGGGTATATCTTGTTGACTGAAGAAATCATTTGGTTGGGTCCTCTGTGGTAGTACCATGAGCCTATTGTACTACAGCTGGGTTGTAATCCCCCTTGTGAAACAAAGTCTATTGTCTTTCGTCTAGATTCCATCTTTGTGTTTGTCTGCTCCCAATTCCTCTCATATTTTCCTTTCCTTCGGGCTTTTTCTATTTGTTTTAGATTTTCTCAACAGGTTTACACCTGGATTCAATGCATCTTGTCCTTGGTTCTTCTTTTCTTGTTCCTCTCTATTCTTTCCTTCTTCTTTCTTCTTCTCACCTTCTTTCCTTCTTACTTCTCACATTCTCCTTCTTTCTTCTCACCTTCACCTTCTTTCTTCTCACCTTCTCCTTCTTTCTTCTCTGCTCTGGTCAGCACATATACAGCCTCTCCTGCTTTCTCTCGAATCTCTGGGAAGAGAGCTGCGGCCTTTGCAGCCAAGTCTGCTCTGTAGGTGCCTTCTACTTCCACTGTCTCTATTCTTCCATGGATTTAGTCTTCAAAATGGCCACTTGAGCTGACAATTGGAGAGCATGCATCAGAGTCTGAATGGCTTCTTGATTCTTGATGGGCGTTCCACTAGCTGTCTGGAAACCTCGCAGGTCCCACTTCAGGCCAAAGTCATGGGCTACTCCGTACACGTAGACTGAGTCGGTGTATATGTTCATGAGTCCAAAATAAGGTATAGCAACCACGATCCAGCTTGTATGCAAAAATTGTGATAAATTTATTCCAAAAACGAACAGAAGGTATAAAAACGGAGCTTACAAGCTTCCGTTACAACCCAGAGTTCACCTTCTTGGGCTGGCTTTCCCTCGAAGGAAAAAGATGCAGCCTTCACGTTTCTTGCAAGGTAACCACAGCAAATCCTGTATGGAATCGTCCTTGATCATCCGCATATCTAGATCCATCTTTAAGAAGACATAGTCTGGGTTCTCCAATTTGGGATGTAGAGACAGTAGGAAGATGGGAGGTTTCAGCCTTCATTTGTTTCAAGACAGTCTGAAGAGGTTCATCAGGGGCAGTCGGTCTTCATCAGTGTAGACTGATCTTCATCTTCCCCCCTTGAGAGAGGAAGCAGAGTGCTGGGTTGAGCGTAGTAAAACTCTTAAAAGTGACATTCTCAGGCATCAGTAATGGGCATTGTAAAAACCAGAAATGGCACGGGTTTACTGAGATAGGTTGCTGTGACTGTTTCAGGATCCCTTGTAGATCATGGGGACCAAAACATTACCGGATGGCCTAAAATGATGTCTTAAATTTTTCTCAAGAAGAACTTGTGCACCAATGACAGTTCTGAGGCACGTAGGGACAGTCCGTGCAACAGGATCTAACTTGCAAGAATAGTATCCAAGAGGTCTCATACGCTCTCCATGTTTTTGTGTCAAGACTCCAGAAGCATGGCCATAATGTTCAGATAGGAAGAGGTTGAAAGGCTGTGAGTAGTCTGGGATTCCCAGAGCCGGAGCTTGTAGGATAAGTTTTTCCAGGGTTTGAAAACACTCTTGTGCCTCAAGTGAGAGTTCATTGGTGTAAATAATGTCCTTGTAAGAATCATATAAAACTTGCATAAGACTGGAGGCATTGGGTATCCATTGACGACAGTAAGTGACGAGGCCTAGAAATCCTTGAAGTTGTTTTAGATTGGTCGGTGAAGAAATGAGCATCACAGCTTTTTTTTCGATCATCAGTAAGGTGTTTGGCCCCCTGTGAAAATGCAATGTCCGAGGAATAGAACTTTCTTAGAACACCATTGGAGCTTGGACTGAGACTTTGCAGTTGATTGATGCCAAATGTTGAAAAAGACTCCAAGTGCTTGATTGACAAGTTGGAAAATCAGGTGCACACAAGAGAATATCATACACGTCCTGCAGGGCTTGAGTCAACAGATTGGGTGAGTTCTGTGCCCCTTGAAGCATCCTCGTCCAGGTGAGCTGAGTACCACGATAAGTGAAAGCAAAATGGTATTGACAGTCCTTTTGCAGTGGGACACTGAAGAAGACATTTCAGAAACCATAGATTGTGAAGCAGGCAGCTGAAGAAGGTACTTGGCTGAGAAGAACATGAGCTTTGGGGACCACAGGGTTCTCATAAACCATGACAGCAATGATTGCTCCTGAGTCCTGGACCAAACGGTATTTTGGAGGTTCACCAGGGATAACGTTCTTATGAACAGGGAACCGAGGTGTATTTCCCAGGGAGAAATGCATGGATGAAGTACCCATTATCCAGGAATGTTCTGATTTGTGACTCCAGAGGATTTTCTTGACATGCTTAAAGGGATTTTGAGGCAAGCGAGGCGGGGTAGCACCCTCTTTCAAAAAGACATGTACAGGTGAAACGGGAAAGGGAAATGCCATAATCATCAGGACCTTTAGACCAAACTTCAGGAGGTACGTTTGTCAAAAGTTCAGGAGGTATTGCTTGATGTGGATAAAACATGAGAAGCGCAGGAACAGCTTGTTGAGCTTCATGTGATATAGGAGTATTGTAGTCCAAATACATTCCAGAAGAATCATATCTGATAGAAAGCATTCATCATTTGCAGAAGATCACTTCAACAGATTATTTGGGGTAAGTAGGAAGATAAGTAGTCTAGACAGGAGTCCTTTAGTCCGATTGGCCCAGGGTGGGTTAAGCGGGGTCGGGGTTGGTTGCCCCATCCACTTCAACGCATGAAATGTAATCAGGAGAAAGAATGACGACCGGTGGAATGTCAGAAGGTTTCAGAACCGATCTGGCTGCACCTGTATCTAAAAGTAAAGGAAGTTGGTGGCCATTAATTTGAATATTGACAGTCAACACGGGTACAGAATGCCTAACAGTGGTGTTCTCTGAAGCATTGAAAAAAAGGGTAGACATAGGTTTGCCGGAATCCTATGGATGAGGACGATAGAAGGTGTTTTGAGGTTAGAAAGGCGGATAAGACGCATCTTGAGTATATGCCTGATAGTACTGACTATGGTTAAGATTGGTAAATTGAGGTCCAATGAATGGATTATTATTGAAGGACTTAGGTCTGCGTTGTGTTTGTTGGTTGAATCTTGACGGTTGAAGACCAAAAACTTGATACTGAGGTTGAAATTGATTATATGCTTGAGGGGATTGTGGTAGTTGCTGGGCCATTTGGTAGCAAGATTCCTTTGTCGTCAGGAGCTTTAGTGTGGCACTGCCTCATGAAATGTCCGGATCGGTTGCAGTAAAAACAAGTTTTCTGAGTTCGGCCTTGTCCGCCAGGGTGTGCACTCTGGAAAGGTCGTGAACCGTTATCTCGATAGGAGCCTGTAGGTTGATACCGAGGGAAAACTTGCATTGGTTGATTGTAGAGTATAGTGTCTGGCTGAGCTATAGAGCCCTGTGGGAGTTCTTGAAAAAGAAACCTTCTTTAACTGTTGGGATGAATCAGTCTAAGCCATCAAAGAACACTGTGCCTCTCTGTGGAGAGAAGTTGACTTCCGGATAGCTCTGCATATTCTGCTGGAATAGTTTCAAAGTCCCAAATGGGTTTAAGTAAATCTATAACAAAAGCCGTTGAAAAGGATTTTGTGAGCTTTAGTGTTCATTGTCAAATCCATGGGCCCTGGAATAAGGAAAACATTTTGGTATAAAAAAATTTTCCACAGATTTCCCGTAGGACTCTGAGTAGAATTGAAGATATTGACTGAGAACTCATCCAAGCGTTCCTTTGCCCAAGAATGAAGATGACGGCAGAACTCTTCCCCAGATGAGTAAGCACTGATGTCCTCGATAGTGTCTTCTTGTAGGGCTGATTTGATGATAGGCCAAAAATAATCCCCAGCCTTGATGCTGGCAACATGGTATAGATCTTTCCAAGGGGCCAAATATGTCTATTGTATCTGGCTGATGCCACTGTAAAATGCCATAGGGTTTTTTTCAGGGTCTGGCATTTGGGTTAGTAGATTATTGACTTGTTCGGTTGTAAAAGGTACGTAGCTTGGTTGATCCTGGGGTATTGTGGCTGGCGCTGATGGATGAGAAGGTAGCACCAGAAGAGAAAGAGAATCCAGTGGCTGAGGTGGAGCTGGTGGTAGTGTTGATGGTAATGGTTGTGGTGTTGGTGGTAAGTTCATGTATGATTCTGGTACTGGTGGTGGAGGTAAATATGAGTGTAGTTTGCAGCAGGACCGAGGTTAAAACTCCTGAGCAAGGGTGAAGTTGCCCTGGGAGAGGGAGTGATTTGAATAAGGGAGAGCCACGTATTCTTCATACATTTGGCCATAGCATCTGTTCGTACCACTATCCGTATTTCACGTACTGAAGGAATTGGCTTGTGCTCAAGCAATGTGGTGAGTATGGCCTGTAAACATGCCATTGGTGGGAACGCAAAGATGCCAGAAGAAAGGAGGGGTATGGACAGCGATTGGAACTTGTTAGCTTCGGCTAATTCAAGTACATTATGCATCGTTTGTTTCAACAGGTGGACACAGTTATCATGGCAAACATTATTGTAAATGTGTCTAACGGCATGAATAATGTAATCACAGTTCAGTTGGCCTGCTCGAGTGACAACTGCTGCAGACACGGGGAGAGGAGCACCACTGGAACGAGCACTAATTTCGTCACATTCCTCCTGTATTTCCATTCCACCTTCCTTCACAATTTTTTTCAGCAATACCCATTATGCTGCAGATGTGCATTGGCAGGGTTAACTATTCCTGTGGTATTCTTATGGATAATGTTCCCCACAATGAAGATAAGAGTGGTGTTTTATGTCCCAAATTGAGTAATGAAAGTACAAACGTCAGGTTTATTGGATTCACTTTTTGGGTCCAGATATTCACCCTTAGGGTTACGAGTAGTTTGTCTTATGGTGACATGTTGTCGTGGAGTTTGATGATAGGACCAGTGGGCAGTATCCCCAAGGAAGTCAGCGGGTGTTCTGAGTAATGTATCCTCTCCTAGAGCATCTGTCTGTGTGCTGTGAGCAATAGGAAAAATACTGGAGTCCTTTAATTTGGATTGCAGATGTGGGTCCTGGCATCCTGTAGCTAATGGCAACTTGTCCTCCTCCCCATCTTTCTCTCCGTTAGCATTGAAAGTCATAATAGCGGCTATAGAGGAGGAGGGTGTCCTAGAAGCAGTGAACAAAGGGTAGAGTGGTTGCGGGGCTGGTGGTGGTGTTTGTTGTGATGTAGCAGGTGTGCTGGCAAAGATGTTATCACACGACAGTTGCATATCAATGTTTACATTAACAGTAACATGTGAAGTGCCCGGAGGAGAGGTGGGAGTAGGAATGTTATTAGGTGTGGCAAGATGGCCGCTGTTCAACTTCCACCCGGAACATCCGGGTTCTTTGGATTGCTTAGGACTACAAATATGGCCACAGGAAGTAGAAGGGGCGGGGCTTGGTTTTGCATTTCCAGATGCAGAGAGTGTTTGGACTTAATTAAAATGGCTACAGGAAATAATGGGAGGTTCTGGCACGGGAGCTGAAGGTAAAATACCGGGAGGGGCAGGAGGTTTAGGGAATACAAGGGGTTTTATTAGTGTTGTACGTTCCCTCCCACAATCTACGCAACTTTCAGCATTAATAGAATTGGACAACGACAGCACAGCCAACATTGAAAGTCGCCATCTTGGAATGGCGGCAGCTTACTCTTTATACATATGCATTCTTCAAATCCTTCTTATTTTTTACATTCAGGTTCAATGTAATTATACTCTGCCAAGCCACCGTTAGCTTGTAGAATGCCTCTGCAATTTTCTTTCCAGTGCCGTCTCCCATATATGTTAGCTGTAATCTCCGTGATTTATGCACATTGCACACAGAGAGTATCATTAACTTTTAAGCCCGACATATCTTACTACTTTTCTCTTCGAGCTTCAAGCTCAGTCCGTGAGTGATTACAACTACTCGACCGCACTTTTTGACTTCGCGCTATAATTTTTCAGCATGCCACATAGACGAGGGGAGCAGCTATCAGCTATGACCCCCCCCCCCAAACTGATGCTTTGAATCGAAGCCAAGATTATACACTCTGCCAAAATTCAGTGTGAAAGATAACTAGTGACGTAGCCCAAATATAATATTAACCCTGAATGCAGTCACAAATTAAACAGAACAAATAGAACAGAACAAATTAAAAACAAGTGTATTTTAGATTAAAACCCCAAACATACCCAACACTACTTAAAAGTCTTCTGCTCGTCAGCAGGTTTTAGGTATTCTCAAAAATGCAGATCATCTGTCTATATAACTATAACAGGCTTTGGCTACTATTTAACCAGTTCTCTTCAGAAATTCAGATCATCTGTCTATAACATCTGTCTATAACAGGATTATCAGTAACTCAGATAATCTGTCTATAACTATATCTGTATATAACTGTATCTGTATATAACTGTATATAACTATAACAGGCTTCGGTTGCTACCGGGTCACTTCTTAGGGAATGTTTCCCCGTTATCTCATTTTTTACATCAAGAGCCCAGCTCCTGGCCAACACTGGAATACCGAAAGGAAAATACAATAGTCTAGTCTAGTCACGTGTACTTTACAGAGCAATAATCAGAGACATCAATTGGGAGCGTTTAGAAGGTATACGTATAGGATACCCATACATGTATCAGAGAACACCCTGGAGGCACACCTGAACGCTTACACAGGTCTCCTAAGGGAGGCGACAACCACCAAAAGACTTTCACTATAATGTCCGAAAAACAGATAAGTCACAGATTTATAGAAATCAACGAACTTACCTGTTTCTGTGGGGGTGATCAGGCCCCAAGTGATTCGGACACTCCAGGACCGTGCAGTCGATGGTAAGGCGTCAGCCCCCCTCCGGATGGTCCTCGGGCGTTTGAGAGTCACGGCACCACTGTCAAGATGATAAAATCAGGTGTGGAAATTATCTTTGTTCCACTCCTTTATCCAAATTTAAAAGTCGCCTCCCCAATTATATTATTATTACAGCTGCCGACAGTCGGAGCTCGAGAAGTACGACCCACTCCTTCCGTTTGGGACATAAATCTGCTTTATTAACAGGAAGTAACAGTTTGATATCGTCCACATATTAAGAATCACATGATCATTCTATCATGGGCTAATTGGCTGTTGCTGAGAGACAGATTCGAATTAGCATTTACGCATTAGGAATGAAGTGATAAAACACATTCCTGAGCTCCCCTCTATATCGTCTGGGGGGAGGAGAGAGGCCTTGAATCTCTTGCTGTTAGCAGACACTGCATCCGTCTCAAGGAAAGCTGTGTTGAAGATATCTGATACTTCAATAAGGATGTATAGCAGTAAAAGCAGTTTAAACAAACTATCTGATGAGCTTAATAAGAATGTAATGATGAAACAGAGAGTGATGTTTTTTCATTAAATTACCAACTTGACACTGGGACCTGCTGTCGCAGAGTGCCTAACGCTTGTTCCAGAAAAAATCTAACCAGAACGGTCATGCTGACAAGGGCATCGTCCTGACTAACCATTTGAGTGACCTCTTCAAAACTGCCAAGGATGGTGCAGAAATCCTTCACCTGTCGCCACTCTCTATGGGTCAACACCCCGAAGTCCGCACCACTGCTAGTCAGGCCATGCGACATTTCATACTGCATAATGGCATGCGGAGGGTGGAATTCCAGCGTGTTGCCAAATCACATATCAGACAGTTTAGGGGGAGGCCCAGATTATGCTGCAACACTGGCAGTCGTGCCGAAGCAGGGTGCGAATGCTGGAAGTGTGAGCTAAGACCTCGAGTCTTCCCCAGCAGTCAGCCAAGACCTTGGTAGCGCTTGAGAAATTTCTGCACAACCAGGTTCATGACGCCAGGCAAGGGATGTGCATAAGTCTACTGATCTTAACGACAGCAAGGAGATTGCTCCCATTGTCGCACACCAACTTGCCTGGCCCCAGATTCTTAGCACCCAGCCACTGGTCGCAGAGTGCGCAGAGCCATCCAGAGCTCTTGACCTGTGTGTTGACGGTCTTCAAGACAAATTAATGTGAGAACCGCCTGGTCAGGATCTGACATTGGGGACATGCCAGGGCCATGACGTGGCGGAACCCATCTGTATCCACCAGGCGGAAAGGCAACATTTCCAAGGCCAACGGCCTGGCAGTGCTGGCATTCAGGCTTTTGGCTTTGGGATGGTTTGGAGTGAAAGCGTTTCTTATGCTCCCACACCTGGTGCACAGAAGGCTGGCTGCCGTACGATGTGCAGGTCACACTGGTGGAAGGAGAAGGTTAAGGCTGTGTTGCTGGTGGTGGTAATTGACCGACAGTATCTGGGACTAGGGATGATGCTTGCTCATGCTTCTCCGGCACATCAGCAGCAGAGGACCGCTTGGGCTTGGAAGTGGCAGAGGAGGAGGAGGCAGAAGATGTCATAGTGGTTGGAAGCCCAGGACCTGTGTGGCCTTTTTTCTCCAAGCGACTATTCCACAGCAATTCATGCTTTCCATGCTCTTGGTGCTTAAACTCTTTTCATTCTTTCCTCTACTGACGCGTTGACAGCAAATCCGGCATATGACGTCAGTTGGCGAATCTGAGGCTTGATCGAAAAAGGCACAGGCTTCACAGGTCCTGGACCTCTTTGACTGTGAAAACCTAGTACTGGTGTTCCCGCTGCCACCACTGACTATAGCTGTCGGAATAATGTCAGCGGACCCCATCATCCTCTTCCTCCACTGATTATGTGTTCGCCAGCTGCTGCTCAAAAGTCCACATTGGATCCGCAATGTCATCATCATCACAGGTGACTTCCACTTCCTCACAGTCTACATTCTCAAGCTGCGGGCTAGAAGCCACAGGCACTGCGAGGCATTGATGACCGCTCTGTATTTCTGCCAATGGATCAGATTCCTTCTCCTCCTCTGAGGGCATCAGTGATTGGACATCAGAGCAGACAAAATCATCCTCTTTGCCCCTTGAATCGTTGAAATGCCTTCTGATCCCAACCACATTGTGTAATCATAAGCTCTTCAGAATATGGATTATTTGGAGTGGTCTGTATATTAGGTTGTGACATTTGGCCCGTGTTTGCTTCAGGTTGAACTGATGATGATGACGTTTGTGGCCCTGACTGTGAGGAAGAGGAGGTAAAACTGCTGGATGCAGGGTATGATAAACACTGAAGAATAGATTGGCAACGCTGTTCAGTAATGAGATGCACAGGGAACTGAGCAAGCGATGACAGGCCTGACAGTCCTTCGACTGATGTTGTGCTTGCTTGTGTGTTGTCCGGAACACTGGAAGGAGTGCCTTGTCTCATACCTTTAGCTCCATGTCCTACACCCCTCCTTGCTCGCTTACCAACTCTAGTTCTCACCATGTTCAAAAGCTAAGTATTATAGCTCTGCGTGTGGCACAAGATATACAGTTGTGCTCAAAAGTTTACATAACCCAGCAGAATTTTTGCTTTCTTGCCCTTTTTTCAAGGAATATGAATAATAACACAAAACCTTTTTTCAACTCATGGTTAGTGGTTGGGTGAAGCCATTTATTGTCAAAGTACTGTGTTTTCTCTTTTTAAATCATAATGACAACCAAAAACATCCAAATTACCCTGATCAAAAGTTCCCATACCCCAGTATGGGAACCACAGGAGAACGCACCAATCAGCTGCTGGGGCGGGGTCCGGGCGCCTCATTTAAACCTGTTCAGTACTGTCAGTATTTGACTGAGAAAGGTTATCCCTTGCGCTCCCCAGTTTTCCTCGTTTGCTTGTTTCCTCCAGATTACCAAACCCCCCGGCTTGCCCCCTTAACTTTCTTTTCTGACCTATTCGGTAGTTTTACTGCTGTGTTTGACCCTTGGCTTGCCTCCTGTTATTTTTCCCCCGGTTTTTTTGATTTTTGGGTTTTGACGTTCCTGCTTCATACCGACCCGACTTTTTTGACTCTGTGTTTTTCCCGACGGCCTCACGAGACAAGGGCTTGTTGTCCAGTTGGGGGCTCCACCTAGGGGAGCACGCCAAGTAGGGAGGACAGGGGCTGGGGGCATCAGGGGCCCCCGCACCTCCCGACATGACACAACAAAATTTAAAATAATTTCTTTTTTATAGCAATTTGGAAGGGTGTGTTATACAAATTTTTGAACCCCAAACTGCCAAAAAACTTTTCTCCACCAGTTAATTTTTCACCTATCAACCCTATTTTGAAATATTTCTTTTATGGAGACGGTGTGTTTTAAAAAAAATTTCACCCCCAAACTGAAAAAACGGAAAAATTTTGGCACGAGTATATTTAGCAAATCCAAGCCTCTGTATAATAGGAACAGTCTGACAGAACAGGGGCGAAAATGGGGTCCAAACGCAAAACGGAAATAACAGTACATAAAATGGTCAGTATTTTACAGGGAATGAACCCTACACCTAGCATGAGGTTTTTAACACTTCTCTTTCTTTGCACTGATTGGATTTCCCAAAGGTCAGAAAGGGACGCAACTATTTAAAAGGGGTGTTTTAACACATGGGGAACCCGAACATTTACTCACAAACAGAAAATGTTCGGTTCGAGTTCGAGAAAATTGAGATGTTCGACTCGAAATTAACTTTTTTCGAACGGTTCGATCAACACTAGTTGTGATTAATAGCACATACTCAGATTGGATCCCTGTTACTATTGGGGTTTCACAGGCGTCAGTATTGGGCCCTATCCTCTTTAATATAGTACGGTAATTAACAATCTTACACATGGATTGCACAGTAGAATATCAATCTTTGCAGATGATACTAATCTCTGTAAAGTAATCAACACCCTAGAGGACAATGTTTTATTAGAAAGTGATCTGGATAAGTTGGAGGCCTGGGCAGAGAAATGGCAGATGAGGTTTAGCAAAGATAATTGCAAGGTTATGCACATGTGAAAGAAAAATCCATTACATGATTATTTGTTAAATGGAAAAACGCTGGGTAAAAGTCACATGGATAAGGACTTGGGAATCCTAGTGGACAATAAACTTAATTGTAGCAGCCAGTGTCAGGCAGCAGCTGCCAAGACATACAGGATCATGGGTTGTATTAAAAGGGGCATAGATGCACATGATGAGAACATCATTCTACCATTATACAAGTCACTGGTCAGACCATACCCGAAATATCGTGTACAGTTTTAGGCACCAGTTCACAGGAAAGACATTGTAGAGCTTGAACAGGTTCAAAGACGAGCAACAAAAAAAATAAAAGGACTGGGTGGACTGCAATACCCAGAATGATTAGCAAGATTAGGGTTATTTAGTTTAGAGAAAAGACGACTTCAGGAGGACATAATAAATATGTTTCAATATTTTAAGGGTCAATACAGAGATCTCTCCCAAGATCTATTTATACCCAGGACTGTATCCAGAATAAGGGGGCATCCTCTAAGTCTTGAGGAAAAAAACATTTCTACATAACCATAAAAGGGATTCTTTACGTAAAGATAGTATTGTAGAACTCTCTCCCAGAGGAATTTGTCATGGTGAATTCACTAACAGAGTTCAAAAAGGGCCTGGATGCATTTCTAGAGCGTAATAATTTAACAAGTTACAGTGACTAGGATTCTGGAGAAGAGTCATTGATCCATGGATTTATTCTGATTGCCAGACTGGAGTTGGGAAGGAATTATTTCCCTAACATGAGGAAATTTGGCTTCTACCTCATGATGGTTTTTGCCTTCCTCTGGATCAGGCATCCTCAAACTGCAGCCCTCCAGCTGTTGGAAAACTACAACTCCTATCATTCCCACTGTTATAGATTATATAAATGCATGATGGGGGTTGTAGTTTTCCAACAGCTTGAGGGCCACAGTTTGAGGATGCCTGCTCTTGCTCAACACTGTAGCACAATAAGGTAAAGTGGACATCTGTCTGTTTTTGGCCTTACAAACTATGTATTAGTCTCAAAATGCTTCTGTAGTAAAATCGTAATCTCTAATTGTAACATGATTTAAAAATGAACCTAAAAGTAAATACATAGTTAGAGATGGGCAAATCGAGTCTAATGAAGTGGAAGTTGTTTAGAATTTCAAAAAAACTTCGATTCTGCACGAAGTCGAAGTTTGGGGTGATTTGTGGGAACGAAGCGTGTTTTTTATTGCTAAAATGGCTGCAAGCACATGGTGTGACATGGGGCAGAGAACTCTGGGGGGAAGAAAGGAACACCTTCAATGACATGTGCAGACATGAAGCCAATCAGAGACTGGTGGGCTCTGTGACTTACAGCACTATAAATAAGGACGACACGCTCTCTCCTCACAGTTCCCCTCGTTGTGCCCTGACATAAAGCGTCCGTCTGCGCGCTGCATAGCTCTCACTCCAAAACAAATTGATTTTATCACGATTGGGGGGTGAAGACCACCAGAAGTCCCGTCAGTTGCTCAACGACATTCTGTATCGATGATCCATTCTGAAAGAAACTGCTTTTATCAGAGACTGTTCCTCTTTTCCCTTATCATTTTGTTTTAGTTTGTGGGGTATTCTCATAAGGTCCAGGGTGGGTCCGATTTTGCCCCATATACATTTAAATTTCACCTGTTCATTTCAGTAGGGAATTTTATATCCAAAGATTTCTCAAGCCTGTTACTGGTCCATTTGGAGTCAAATACAGTGTGGTTTTTCACCCCCATATACGACTAAATTTTATCTGTCCATTTCTGGAGCACATTTAATATCCAAGGGTTAATTAAGCCTGTTGTTAGTGGGTGTATTTTTAATAAAAAAACAGCATGTTTTTCACCCCCATATACGACTAAATTTCTTCTGGTCATTTCTGGAGCACATTTAATATCAAAGGGTTAATTAAGCCTGTTAGCGGTTTTATATTGAGTAAAATACAGCGTGTTTTTCACCCCCATATACGACTAAATTTCTTCTGGTCATTTCTGGAGCGCATTTAATATCCAAAGGGGGAATTAAGCCTGTTAGTGGTTTTATATGGAGTAAAATACGGTTTTTTCACCCCCAATACACTAAATTTCTTCTGGTCATTTCTAGAGTATATTGAATATCCAAGGGTTTAATATATAAGCCTGTTAGTGGTTTAAAATGGAGTAAAAACCAGCGTGTTTTTCAACAGCCCCATCAATATGACTTACATTTCATTCTGGTCTTTCTGGAGCGCATTTAATTTCCAAGGTTAATTTATGCCGTTAGTAGTTAATATGGAGTAAAATACAGCTTGTATTTTTCACCCCCATATATCGACTAAATTTCTTCTGGTTTATTTCTGGAGCTTAATTAATATCCAAGAGATAATTAAAGAGCCCTGTTGTTAGTGGTAATTTGGAGTGATCAACAGGGTGGTTGCGTTTTATTTGCCCCATATTATGCCCTTCAATTTCATCAGTTTTTTTTTCTGTAGACTATTTAATATCCAAGGTTTAATTTCTCCCCTTGTTTTTTGGGTTTAATTTTATGGAGAGAAATACAGGTTGTCGGTATTTCCTGCCACATAACATTGCTGAAATCCCTCAACTTCAGACCGGTGGAGGTATTTTAATCTGTGGCCAAGATTTACTTTATTCACTTTTGTGAGAAATCTGTGTCAAATCCCAGGTGTTTGTGTTTTTCACAGCCCTAGACATACACTCAAATCCAGTCATCCTGGGATATTGCTAAATTGGCAAACAGTTAATATTTTCTTTTATTGTGTTTATTCAGATTAAATGCTGATACATGTAGTGTCCCTCCAAAAGATTGGAAGGGGGTCATCAAGTAATTTTGCATTGATACCAAACATTTTGCCATTCATTTATGCTTTCAGTGTCCCGCTTTTCATTTGGTCAATAATCCATCCATTGCTAAATGCCCAAAAAGAACAGGAAATGAAACCAAAAATAAGTAAATGGAATATTTGCATGTTGTTTCTGTGTATTTTTTATGCACTCCACAGATTAAAAGAATGTGAAAACCAAACATAGTGGCAATGTCATAGAGTGGTGTGAGGTTTGGAATCAGACACCTTAGAAAACCACAAGAGTGGGTCGACTGAGATAGTGCTCAGTTTGGCAACAGCATTATGAACTAGATTGGTTGAAGTGCAGCAGCATCAGAAGGTTACGTAATGGCCCATATGGAAGAGTGGGGAGGTGGGTGGCAGTACGCAATCCCTGGTAAAGATGGTGGGTGTTAGAAGATCATCCTGGCAGCAGTATGTGTTGGAATCAGGCGGGTGGTCAGCATCAGAATAATATCTGTGGCAAGGTAAAGCCAAAAAATCCAGGGTTCTGGTCTGCTCCAGGTGCTGCTGCAGGTGGGTACCAAAAATCACTAGGAAAAGGGTGAAGAAAAGCTCACATCGACAACGTCCAGACTCAGGTTGCTGCTGAAGGGAAGCAAGTACAGCTCGTAACCGCCACAACCCCCCAAAGTAGCCGTGGCAATGGTATATGAGCGTTGATGAACCCACCCAGTCAGACTATATAGAGGATGGACCATGGCGCAGATAGGCAGCGGCCAACTGACTACATAGGATGTCTCTATAATAGTTGTTTGTCCTCCATCTTGGCAGGTGGAAAAATCCCCCCATTTGGGACCGGTAATGAGGGTTCAAGAGGGTGGAGAGCCGGAAGTCAACCCTCTGCCGGATGGTGACACTTCAGCTGGTCACAAGCCAGCAAATCAGACATTGCAGCGGGGCCAAAAATTCACAAATACTCTAGGACTCCCTTAACTCCGATCTCCACTGTATACTGCCGACAAGTGTGTCCTGGGTCATCTTCCCTCGTCTTCACTAATCCTCCGGTTGTGTCTCTCTGCTCCTCTCCTGTCACCTGAATAAAAAAAAACACTCATGTCGCCAGACACTGCTTGTGCTCCAATGTCTTCCTCCTCCAATTCAGCTCCCACTGGATTCATGTGGCGGTGAGATGTAGTCGCCACGTCTCCAGTCCCCATGACTCAGGACAGATTTTGCGCATCTGTTCCTACATGAAGCAGTGAATGACGTTATTCATCCCCGTAGTCCCCTAGCGAACTGACACATAACTTGTCCACGCTCAAAGGGCCTGAGCGAAGTACGGCAGGACACAACAGATGATCTGCCACTGGCTGACATCAAAATTACAACATAGGAATAATCCAGGTTCCCACTTTGATCATCAAACAATTCGTTAATAGGCCTTTCTCTATTCAACACTTTTCCCCTGTTCCATACAATTTCCCCCCTGTTCACAATTTTATCTATGTTCATCAATTTCCTTCCCCCTTTTCATCAATTTCCCCTCAGTTTCATAAATTGTCCCCCCTGTTAATATATTTTATTCCTGAGTTCATCAATTTCCACCTGTTCAATTTCCCCCCTGTAATATATTTATTCCTGTTTGCATCAATTTCCCCCCTGTAATATATGGATCTCCTGTTCACACCACAATTTCCCCTGTTCATCAAATTTCTTTTTTTCTCTTTTATATTAGTTTCTCTGTTCTGTTTAGCTCAATGTAGTGTACTTGCGGTGTTTAGAAATGGCAGAATGATTGCAAAGTTTCCTGGCCAGTTCTTTGAATGGTGCAGAGTCCACCACTTGACAATGAGGGCTACAGTACCACCAACTTGGTCAGGAGTCACGGTCAGCCTTCCTGCACTTAGGATGGCTATATGCAAACTGCTCGTCTCTTGGTGGTGAACCTTGACTTCCTTGAATGGTAGGGGTGCCACTGGTGTTGCTGCTGTCACGACAGATTGGACCATCACATCTGAGACAACTTTTCCTCGCCAGGCCACCTGTTGGTGACACTCATGCATGATGTTGATGCATGGCAGAGTGTGCCAACTTTAGGTCCCTGGTCACCAGCTTACTTCCTTCCACAATATAGAAATAAACAATGTTCGCCTCCTCATGGTTTCTTGACAAAAAAAACCTGGCGCATTGCAGCCCACCTTGCACGTGAATTTACGACACAAAGCTCCGCACTGACCTGACTACTGTTTAGACCACCAATGCCCCGATGAGCCCTTACAGCTACATTTCTGGGGCCCCCCTGCATAGTGGTGGTCTAAATCGTGGCCGTATGGCTCCCAACCTCGCCCTGCTGCCACCCTGCTGAACTTTCCCCGGCCACACTACCGAATTGCGTGCTGCGCCACTGCCAGACACTCAAGCTTCCTCTCTCTTTCTCTTCCACTGAAACATTCGATGAAGCCCTTCTACACTCTTGGTCTGGGATCAGCTCATAGCATCACATGCTTTCAATACCACCTGTATGCTGATACACCCAACTTAACATCTCCGCCAGAGCATTAACTCTCTACTGTCCACGATCCCAGAATGTCGTTCTTCAAAATGCCTCCTTCTTCTTTCCTCCTCCCATCTCCTAAAACTTAATGTAGTAGAAAACAGAAATGATCCATTTCCCATGTAAATGGGTAGTCGAGGGTAGGCGTCCCGCCCTTTGGCGCAACTTCATCCTAGGAAGAAAAGGGGGCAAAAGGAGGCATGGATGGGCTTGAATATCCCATTATGGGGGGAAGCTTTAGGCCATTTAGTAACTAAGGACAGCCAAAAACCTTTGCCCCACCTTGCTTGCATCACTCGGCTCCAAGTGCGTCGGCTACATCTAATAAGTGTTTGCCTGTCCACCCGCCGTCCACCTCACGGTGTCGCTGTACAGAGCCTGATTGCTCTCAACATAACTGCCCCATGCCCCTCTCCTCATCACTAATTTGCCCGCTTCTGCAAGAAGCAGTGGATTTCTTTCCCCACCTCTTTGAAGCCCCACCTGTCCACAAATAATTGTCCTCACTGTAATAGTAGGTTACAAGCCCCCCCAGCAAATAAGTAGTTTTCTTGGCAGTTGGGAAGCGAACCGGGACAGAGGAGGGCCCCTCAACTGCACCTTCGCCCAAAGCCAACTAAGGGTTTGTCTGACAAACCCATCGATGCTCTTGGCTAGGAGTGTCAATGGTTACTGGTAGAAAGATGATGGGCCTAGTTGAACCATAAGAGAAGCATTATCATTGGTGGTCAATTACACTGCTGTTAGATGACACGGAAGCTGTGGCCTCGTTGGCTGACCCTGCGTGGACGTTCCCATTTAATGAGCTGTGAAACGAAACATGTGCCGGCACTATGGGAACCTACAATTGAGTTCTTTTGACGCTATTGTAGGATCTTAGCCCTCAGCTTATTCTTCACAGCTGGCGGTACATGACTTTGTCAGGCTGGCGTGTCCCACTTCAGTTTTTGGTGAGTTTAGCCCCCGTAATTGCCCATAGGAAATTTTAGAGTGAAGCGATTCTAAGGAGCGTGCGGCTGTCATGTGCGTGTCCATGCTAAAACACAGCATTGTATAAAAGACAAAACCCATGCTCCCTATGCTTATTGAGCATGGCAGAAACAATCTACAACACGTCTACAGAACATGCTCTCTGGCAGCCTGGAAATAGCTGTTTATGAGGCAGTTCCGGCCGCAAATTAATTCAGGTCGAAACGAATTTTGACGGAAAATTTGCCCATCTCTATACATAGTGCTATACACTTGCACATCGCCACTAGAAGTCTCTGATTTTTAATGGAGAGTTTAGTAGTGTTGATCAGGCTGGACTAGTTCAGATACAATAAAATGTACTTACTTATAAATAGATACAATAGATACAATAAATAATAATCCGTAACCTGGTATTTGATCTATAAAGGATTACAAAGAGAGGATGCGGATGTCAATTACTGTCGCTTTAAGTGAGTATTTCAATAAGCTGTTTGAACATTTGAAAGAATTTTTTGTTGCTCTTTTCTAAACTAGAAATTAATGCATATATAGCATGCTTAAAGAGTTTTAATCTTATTAGTCCTGAGAAGTGCGCAGGATATATTGTCGATTCTGTCATTATTTTATGAAAAGAATGAAAATTACTGTACCAATTATGTCACTTCATTGAGGCCAAATGGGATCAGATTCTGTAGTTGATAAATCCAGAACATTTCTTTTTTCACCCGTATCTCAAATATGCTGGGAAAATAGTCTGGGACATACATAGGGATGGCAAAGTCATTGATTTAATTTTAAGATTGAAGTTCGATATGGTGCTTTCCAGAGATCATCATCTGAAAACTTTCCTTGACCTCGTATCAGAAGACTTCCGAAAATTACCTGTGAAACCATCAAATAAAAAGAATAATAATTTTATCTGCCCTTAGCTCTCAGTCCTCATATTTGTTAGCTGTGCTTCTTGGTTTGATTAATATCCAAAATGGTTTTTAACATCTCAACATTTAACACTAAAAGCCTGAACTCTCCATTCAAAAGATCATCATTATGGAGAAAAGCCAGATTAAGTCACACAGATGTCTTATGTATACAGGAGACTCATCTTCTCCATAAAGATGCTTTATGATTGCATAACAAAAAATTCCCTCATGTATTTATGTCACCAGCTCCACATAAGAAGGGCAGTGTGGCCATAGCCTTTAAAGACATCTTTGCTTTTTTCTTCAGATAATGTGATCTCTGATCCTGAGGGTCAATATATTTTTGTTTCCTGTAAAGCAAATAACTTATTGTATACTATGATGATGGTATATGCTCCCAATACTGGTCAGATAGCCTTTTTTAAGTTCCTTCTTTCATATTCTTCAACACCAACGAAGAGGAGCCCTTATAGTGACTGGGAACTTCAATATGACAATGTGGCCCATTCTGGACTCAACTTCACACCATTCCTCTTTTAGACCCTGTCCCTTATTTCATTTAGCCAATGGTAATGGTCTTTGCCATGTATGGTCCATGAAGCACCAATCTGAGAAGGGTTTCTCCTTCTTTTCTCATCCCCATAAAACATACACCCACATCGACTACATTTTAATGGATAAAGTACTTACTAATATGGTTGCTTTTTCCAGCATTAGGACCATATCCTGGTCGGATCATGGTCCCTTTCATGTCAGCATAGAGGAACATTTTAATAACCCACCTAAGTATATTTGGAGACTCAATCATTTTATTCTCCAATCTTCTAAATATGCCCCTAAAGCTGAATCCACTGTTAAGGATTTTTACAGCTGAATGATACTAAGGAGGTCTGCTCATCAACCCTTTGGTGTTCCCATAAGGTATGCATGAGAGGCCATTTTCTGCAAACATTCCCTTATGACAAAAAGTCTAGAAGTTCAGAGATATGCTAACTACAACACAAATTAACCCTTCTATGCCTTAAATAAAGCCACCAACAACACTGAAAGAGCTAATAAATTGCACATCCTCAAGTCATATAAATTTGATTTAGCCCTCAGACAGCTTAAAATCTCTTATTAATGGCAAGATAAAAAAACCACTGTCATATTAGCTAACAAACTTACCACAGTCTCCTTTTTGTTTGATATGAATGGGCAAGATGTACAAGAGGGTATAACAGATGCATTTGTAGATCATTATCATTCACTATATAATTTGAGACAAGATTACAATACCCTTCAACCAACCACTGCTCTGATAAAATATTTTTTTTCAAACCTATCTCTACCATCACTAGCTGAATCTCAAGTGCAAATTTCTTCAACACTGGTTACGAATAAAGAGCTTATGGCATCCATTAAGAATTCAAAAAGTATCAAATCATCTGGTCCAGATGGTCTGACCAACGATTATTACAAGAAATATAGCCATATTCTGTCTCCCTTCTTAGTACTATTATTTAACAATATATTTCAGGTTTCTGCATTCTCAGAGGAAATGTTGGCAGTCCTTCTAGTACTTTATACATATACAGTTGCATATTTGTATAGTGGCTATATGTGTGAGGCCATTTTTATATATAAAGGATAATTATTTTAATGCATATCTATTAAAGATTATTGTTTTAGGAATTTTTATTTTGATCTGTGAGACGGTTTTCTATATTCCTATTATTATCTCTTTTTTCTGTGAGTGGATATCAACTTACAAAATTGGATAAACAAAGGTATCCATACTAATAAGGGTATTAACTCTATAGATTCCATTCAACCTTTTAGCTGGATTAAAGAGACCTTTGAAATCCCTAATAGAGATTTCTATAAATATCTCTGTATAAGACATTTTTTTGTCTTCCTTTGAAGCTATGGTAGATACCCCTTCTTCTTCCTTTGAACCCAAACAAATTAATAATCTGAACAAAATACAAAAAGGCATTTCATTATGCTGTAAGGCTTTCTTTTGGGAGCGAGATTTCAACTTTCTTGTCCAAAAGTCAGTGGCAATTTGTTATTACTCTGCATCTTAACACTTCTAAGTGTATAAATAATTTGGAAGCATCCAGAAAACTACTATACAGATGTTACAATACTCCTTTACATCTCGCATAAATGTTTCAACCCATTCTACTCTTTGTTGGAGATGTAACCAAGAAGTGGGCTCCGTTTGCTACTTTGGCCTTACTAGCTATTGGTTTTGAAGACATATCCTTACCTGATGCCTACCTAATATCTCACATATTCTTTGTAGCTAGGTCACATTTAACTAGATGTTAGAAAAGCTCTCTTTTCCCTTCCATCCCAGAAATTCAAAATGATATCCAATATAATTTTTTATTGGAGAAACAAGTGGCAGGCTGTCTGAATAGCTCCCATAAATTAAAAAAAATATGGACTAAGTGGAAATGTTTTTCGTATAAACTAAATAAATTTCCTACATTATGTATCTTTGCTGTGTCTTTTTCATGCCATTATTGATGAATGTCTAGAAACACACGTGTTCTACAATTTTGTAGTCGTTTCATTACTACATTTATCTTTCATGTAAAAGGTTAATATTTTTCTATACTCTACTTCTTAAGATCAGCAGTACAAATATTTGTAATATATCTCTCTTCTTTCTGTACTAACCTTCTCAATTATTGCACATCCTTTGCATTCTGTAAGGTTACACTTTTTTGTATACGGATACATATGATGAATCTTTGTTATGATTTTAACAATATCCATTTCCTTAAATTCAAAAAAACTCAGAAACCCTGTTAAAAAATGCTATCTCTGAAAATATACTCATCAAGCAAGAAGCTAAATTTAAAATTATTCCAAAAGTCAAAAAAACATTTTTTTGTCGCATTCATAAGATTCACAAAAATGTAACTGAGCAACCGGGGAGACCTATAATTTCTGGTATAGGAAGTATAACATCTTATTTATCCCACTATCTGGACCTTTATTTACAGGGGTATATCAAAAACCTAGCAAGCCACCTACGTGATTCAGACTCTCTATTAGAAATCCTCCAAACAGTTCCCTTCAATGATAATTACCGTCTCAAAGACTTCTCCAGCGCTACCCCTATACTCTGGAACTCACTACCCCAACTAGAGATGGGCGAATTTCTCAAAAATTCGATTCGGTCACTTCGCCGAATTTTCCGACAAAATTCGTTTCGTTCCGAATTACTTCGGCACGAATCACGTTAAAAAGCAGCTATTTCCAGGCTGCACAGAGCCTGCAGGGTGCTGTAGAACGTTGTGCCATGCTTAAATATGCAGAGGGAGCTTGGTTTGGTCTTCATACAATGTTGTGTTTTAGTATAACACGCAAATGACTGCCACCGCTCTTAGAATCGCTTCACTATAAAATTCCCTGGGCACTTAAGAGGGCAAAACTGACCAAAAAACTCAAGCGGTAATGTAGCCTGATAAAGTCATGCCAGCGAAAGATGGAAAAAAACAAGCTGAGAGCTCAGGTGCAACATTAGTGACAGAGTGTGGAGGTGACGGCGGCAGCCACAGCAGCATGAGGTCAGGCAGTGGCACAATGACATTCTGGAGGTGGCAAAACACGAGGAAGCCACAGAGTGGCACAATGACTGAGAGCGGAGGTCACGCGGCAGCAGTATGAGGTCAGGCAGTGGCACAATGACATCTGAGGCGCAAACAGTATTAGGCCAAAGACGGCACAAGATACAGTTGGAGGTCACGAGAGGCACATGAGATCAGCATGCAATGACATGTGGGCGCAACAGTATTAGGCCAGAGTGCACATGATACAGGTGGAGGTCACGACAGCGCAGCATGAGATCAGGCAGTGGCACAATGACATTCTGGAGCGGCAAAACAGTATTAGGCCACAAGTGGCACAATCACACAGTTGAGTCACGGCGGCACAGTATGTGTCAGGCAGTGCACAATGACATCTGGAGGCGCAAAAGTATGGCCACAGAGTGCACAATGTACAGTAGGAGGTCACGACAGCAAGCTGAGATCAGCGTGCACAATGACATTCTGGAGGCGGCAAAACAGTATTAGGCCACAGAGTGGCACAATCACACAGTGTGGAGGTCACGGCGGCAGCAATATGAGATCAGGCAGTGGCACAATGACATTCTGGAGGCGGCAAAACAGTATTAGGCCACAGAGTGGCACAATCACACAGTGTGGAGGTCACGGCAGCAGCAGTATGAGGTCAGGCAGTGGCACATGACATTCTGGAGGTCGCAAAACAGATAAGCCACAGAGTGGCACAATCACAAAGTGTGGAGGTCACGACAGCAGCAGCATGAGGTCAGGCAGTGGCACAATGACATTCTGAGGTGGCAAAACGGAGGAAGCCACAGAGTGCACAATGCAAGCGGTCACGCAGGCAGCAGCATGAGGTCAGGCAGTGGCACAATGACACAGTGTAGGACATGGCAACAGCAACAGCAGCAGCAGCATAAGGTCATAGAGTGGCACAAGGTGCGGAGGTGTTGAGGTGGGTGGCAATACCAGTCCCTGGTAAAGATGGTGGTAGGCAGATGGAGAAACTGTCAGCAGATGTGTGGCATCAGGTGGGTGGCGGCATCAGAATAGTGGCTGAGGCAGGTAGTTTGAACCCAGACTGACGCCTAAGGCATTGGTGTGTGGAAATCCTGGCCGATCCACGCCTGATTCATCTTGACAAAGTCAGTCGTTCCACATTTCCCGTGGACAAGCGGGTTCTCCTTGGGGTAACGATGGCCCCCGTCGCACTGAACACCCGCTCTGATGCCACACTACTGGCCGGGCAGGACAGCTTCTCCACTGCAAACTCGGCAAGTTGCGGCCACACATCCAGTTTGGCTGCCCAGTAGTCCAGCGGATCTTCTAACTGAGGTGGCAGAGTGCTGTCCAAGTAGGCCACAACCTGTTGGTTCAGGGACTGCTCCAGGTCCTGCTTCTGCTGCTGCTGGCGACTGCCCTCCTCACTAGGCGGGTGAAGGAAGCTGCTCATCAGTGACTCCAGACTTAGGTTACTACTGATGGAGCTGGTATCTCCTACCACCCCCACCTTCCCCAGCAGCCGTGGCAGTAGTACGTGAGCGCTGAGGAACCCCCCGGTCAGACCTGTCAGAGGAGGGACGATGCCGCACATAGGCAGCAGCCAACTGATTACGGAGGATTTCCCTATAGTATTTGAGTTTGTCTTCCCTCTCAATAGCTGGGAAAAAGGCTCCCATTTTGGACCGGTAGCGAGGGTCCAATAGGGTGGAGAGCCAGAAGTCATCCCTCTGCCGGATGCTGACTATTCGGCTGACACTAGCCAGGCAAATAAGCATGCTGCGGGCCATCTGCACAAGTGACTCCGAGGGGCTCCCTGCCTCCATTTCCACTGTATACTGCCACGGTGCTTGCGGGTCATCTGCCTCGTCTTCCTCATCTCCATCCACCTCCTCCAGCTGCTCCTGCTCCTCCTCTCTTGTCACCTGGGTAGAAAATCCACTCATTTCACCAGACAATGCTTCTGCTCCAATGTCCTCCTCCTCCTCCATTTCAGTCCCCACCGGACTCATGTGGCTGCGAGATGTAGTCGCCACATCTCCAGTCCCCTGCCCAGACAGATTTTTCAGCATCTGTTCCAGGACATGAAGCAGTGGAATGATGTTATTCATCCCGTAGTCCTGGCGACTGACAAATAACGTCGCCTCCTCGAATGGCCTCAACAAACGGCAGGTGTCACGCATGAGCTGCCACTGGCTGACATCAACGTTACACAGGGGAGTACTTCTGTCTGCCTGGATCATCAAAAAATCGTTAATGGCCTTTCTCTGTTCATACAGTTGGTCCAACATGTGCAGGCTGGAATTCCAGCGGGTGGAAACATCGCATATCAGAGTGTGTTGGGGGAGGCCGTTCTGCCGCTGCAACTCGAGGAGGGTGTTCCTGGCTTTGTACGAATGGATAAAGTGTATGCACAGTTTCCTGGCCATTTTCAGAATGTTCTGAAGATCGGTGGAAGACTTCAGGAACCTTTTAACAACCAGATTGAACACATGTGCCATGCAGGGCGCATGGACCATCCCTCCTCGGTGCAGCGCGGACACCATGTTCCTCCCATTGTCCGTCACCATGGTTCCGATTTGCAGTTGGCGCGGAGAAAGCCACACATCGATTTCTTGCTGCATGACGCGGAGCAGTTCCTCCCCTGTGTGACTTCGTTCGCCGAGGCAAGCCAGGTGTAGAACTGCATGACACCGCTGTGCCTACACATGTGGTATGATGGAGCAGTACTTGTGGAGGCTGAGATGGTGGTGGTGGTGGAGGAGGAGGAGGCGGACATTGGCGCAGGTGCAGCAGTTTGACAACGTGGAGGAGAAAGCGGCGTCTCCTGTCCAAGTTGTTGGTGTGCCTGGGCTGGAAGCACATTCACCCAGTGGCCGTAAAGGACATGTACTGGCCCTGACCGTAGTTACAGCTCCAGACGTCCGCGCTGCCGTGCACCTTGGAACAAACCGATAAGCTCAAGGACTGACCCACCTTCTGTTCTACATATTTATGAAGTGCTGGTACTGCCTTTTTGGAAAAGAAATTACGGCTTGGAACTTTCCATCTCGGCTCGGCACAAGCCATTAGTTCTCTGAATGGTGCAGAGTCCACCATTTGGAAAGGGAGGGACTGCAGTACCAACAACTTGGACAGGAGCACGGTCAGCTGCTGCACCTTAGGATGGTTGGACGCATACTGTTGTCTCTTTGCAATCGCCTCACTGAACGACTGCTGGCGCCATGAGTAGCGGGGGAGCGGAGCATCTTGACCGGGAGATGATGTCAAAGAGAAACAGCTCCCTTCTGCAGAGGTGGTGGAGCCTTGACTGGCTGCAATGGCATGCGTGCCACTGGGCGCTGCTGCTGCTGTTGCTGCGGCAGCAGGATGGACCACCACATCTGAGCCACGTTTCTCCCAGGCCACCGGATGGTGACGCTGCATGTGTTGACGCAGGGCCGTGGTGCCAACGTTAGCTCCCTGGCCACGCTTCACTTTCTGCCCACAGATTCTACATATACCATATACGGCTCCTCCGGTGTCTTAGCAAAGAACTGCCACACCGCCGAGTATTGGATTTTACTGCCAACGCTCCGCACTGAGTGACTACTGCCGCCGCTGCCTCGCTGAGCCCCTGTGCTGCTACGGACCTGCAAAGCGGGTTTTTTACCCGTGGCCGCTTGGCTCCCGACCTCACACTGCTGCTATCCTGCTGACTCACGGCCACACGACCCACTTGCTGGCTGCGCTGCTGCCTGACGCGCAAGCTGACGCCCTCTTCTCCTGACGATGATGAAGCCCTTGCCTCACCCGGCTCCCAAGTGCGGTCGGCTACATCATCATCTATTTGTGTTTCATCATCACTGCTGTCCTCATCACCGGTCTTGGTATGCCGAGGCTGACCTCTCACAACATGACCTCCCATGCCACTCTCCACATCTATACTTTGCCGCCTACTGCAAGAAGCAGGCGATATTGGCCCCATTTCTTCGCTGCCAAGTAGCTGCTGACTGCCCTCCTCAAATTGTTCATCCTCGCTATATAGTGGCGCTGAGCCCAGACCACATAGTAGATCTCTGGCTGAGGGATCCGGATGGGACAGAGGCGGGCTGAGGACAGGTGAGGGCCGCTGACCCGCTCCCGGGCCATGCCAACTAATGGTTGTGTCTGAGGTTCCCACCGACTCTTGGCTGGGGTTGAAGAGGATGACCTAGTCAACCAATCAAGAACCCTTGGGTTGCTGAACCACACACGGCCGCTAGATGACAGCGGCAGTTGTGGCCTCACCGAGTGACCCCTGCTGCGACGTCCCCTTGCTGTGCTGCGACCTGGGCCTGTTCCAGGAATGTTTGTGCCACTGCCACTCGCAGGTGCAGAGCCTGCCACCTCTCTGTCTGACATACTCTTTGTTCTAAAATGTACAGACACTGTTTGATGATGATATCTGTATATGATAAATATATACCCTGTTTTTGACTCCAAATGAACCCAGTAACAAGCTTGGGTAACCCTTGGATATAAATTGCGCTCCACAAATGGCCAGGAAAAATTTACTTGTATGTGTCGTTTAAAAACACTGTGTGTTTTACTAAATGTAAAAGCACAAACAGGCTTAATTAACCTTCGGACATGAATTAGGCTACAGGAAAAATGTATATATTTTGGCGTTGAAAAAGACTTTTTTTTGTCAAGCACACCAGCAACAACGCTTTATTAACCCTGATTTCGCCAAAGAAGACGCACAACTAGTAGCTTGTAGCGTGTACAATTGCTTTTTCTAGCAACAACAGAGATACATGTAATTAACCTTTGCTTGTGAATAGGCTAAGGAAATTTATATATTTTGGCATTGAAAAAGACGGTTCTTGGGGTCAGCACACCAGCAAAAAACGCTAATAACCCCTGGATGTAAATTGCGCCAAAGATGAGCCGCAAAAATAGTACTTTGTAGCGTGTTACAATTGCGTGTTTTTTACGCCACACAACAAGAGATACAGTTGTAATTAACCTTTGCTTGTGAATTAGGCTACAGGAAAAATTTATATATTTTTCAGTTGTAAAAGATGGTTTCTTGGGGTCAGCACACCAGCACAAACAACGCTTAATTAACCCCTGGATGTAAATTGCGCCAAAGAATTGAGCCCCACAAAATAGTAGCTTTGTAGCGTGTTACAATTGCGTGTTTTCTACGCCACACAACAAGAGATACAATTGTAATTAACCTTTGCTTGTGAATTAGGCTACAGGAAAAATTTATATATTTTGGCGTTGAAAAAGACGGTTTCTTGGGGTCAGCACACCAGCAAAACAACGCTTAATTAACCCCTGGATGTAAATTGCACAATAGAATTGAGCAGCCAAAAATGAAGTGGTATTTGTATTGTAAAAACGCTGTTTCTTTAAATGAATACAACAGGAACTGGCTTAGATCCCACTTGGATATTGAATGTATATGCAGCTGCAGTGGACGCACACTGGATTTCAGATCCAATACCCCAAAAAATTAGAAATAGAACATTAAGAGAACAGTCTCTGAGACAAGCTGAGACACCCCACAGAAATCGCTATATAAAAATCAATTCTTCAGTAAGAGCTATCAGCCGCGGCAGCACCTTCCCTGATGAGCATAGTGGAGGAGTGTGAGCTCCCGGCGTGCGCCCGGACTTATATAGTGCGTGACGTCACAGAATCCCGCCCGGTCTCTGATTGGCTTCATTCTGCACATGTCATGCAGGCTATGCCCTTCTTCTCCCAGAGTGCTTTGCCCCATGTAGCGCCATGTGCTCGCAGCCATTTTATCAATCAAAAGCACACTTCGTTCACCCGAAGTACCCCAAAGTTCGAATTCGTTCCGAACCGAAGTTTTCCTGAAATTCTAAACGAATTCCACTTCGTTAGAATCGATTCGCCCATCTCTAACCCCAACACATTAGACTCTCAGCCATCTTCACTATCTTCAGAACCAAACTGAAAACTCAGGATACTCTATAATCTACAATACACACTTTCAGTCTCCAAACTAATGAAAAAAGGAATCCCGGACATGAGACTGTTTATTTTATTAGCGGAGGGTAAGAGAACTTTGTTGCTTTATACTATAACCTAACTCCGTGATATTTCTGAAAGCTGCAGAATCTGCTGAATAAATATTGAGTTGCATTTTTCTGTGAAAACTACCCGTTTCAATAAAATTTATTTTTAAAAAATTTTTTTTTTAAAAATTTCACCCCCCACATTTTTAAAAATTTCCTGTGCAACTCCTTAAGGGCTAACAAACAATTTTTTTGAGTTTTTTTCAAAAGGGGGCCCACTTTCAAAACCCACACCCCCTTTAAAAACCCTTTTTTGGGAAAACCTTTTTTGGGTGTTTGAAAATAAATAAGGGGGTTTTTTTTTGAATAAAAAAAACATAATATTTTTAAAGCAAAAATTACCAAAACCCTTAGGGGTTAAATTCCCAATAAAGTAAACACAATATCATTTTTAAAAAAGGGGGCCCTCTTTTTTTAAAAGGCCCAAAAAAGCTGGCTGTCATTTAAAAGGGGGTTTTTTTCCCCTCATTGTTTAAATTTTAAACATATAGGCAAATAAATCGGTTTAAATTCCCGAAACATTTCTTTTCCCTGTTTTTGGGCTTCTTTCAGACTAAAGCAGTTATTATCTCCTCCCTTGTGTACATAAGCTTCCTGGGTTCCCCTAGCAAAACCCTCTTTTTTCTGTAGCCTTGTGCTCCGTTTTAAAAACCCCTGTCCATCCCCAAAAGGCTCAGATAGGAAAAGGCACACCTGAAAGTCACAGCGTAACCCCAAAACCACCCCTTAACAGGAAGGGGGACCTTTAAAGCGGCTGTGAAGAGCGGGTTTTTGTGAAATAGTTGGACAGGAAATTTTTTAAAAAATGTCTATGGTGGCAAAAAACCCAAAAAAAAACTTTTAAAAAAAGTAGACAACAATTTGCTTTAAAAAAACAAAAGAAACTCCCCTTTCCCCTCCCCTGACTTTCCCAGTTTTTGAAAGCGGGAAGGGTTTGCCCTTCCCAGTCTTTGTTTACTTTTTAAATTCTTCTAAACCATTTCTTTGACTGCTGCTGCCGTCAGGTTTTTAAAACGATCACTTGCCATTCCATTGACTCCCTTTTCGACAACCAATCAAAAAAAATTTGTAAGCCAGTTTTTGACTTTAAGGGTGTTTTCACAGGAAAGGTTTTTTTTTGGGTTTAAATTTTTTAAATGCAAATTGGATGCGGTTTTTTTTGGCAGAAAGTTAGAAAAAAATTTTTTGTGCCTTTCTCCCACAAAAAAAAAGGCAGCCATGTTTTTCCCTGCGTTTTTGGATCCATTTTTTGTGCAAAAAGGGCCCAACAGCAATTAATGCTGTACTTTTAAAAGCACAAAAAATGCATTCACAAATGCATAAAAAAAAAGCTTTTTTGTGAAAACACCCAAAGGCATGGGTTTTTGATGAACCCGGTGCCATTTTTTTTGCGCACAATATTAAATTTTTGAACAAAGGGGGTGAATCCCGTCCCACTGGGGCTCAAAAAATCATTTCACATTTTTTAAAACGCAAAAAAAGGGGCACTTCTGGCTCAGGGTAAGCCCCCCTTTTAAATTGGTTTTAAAAAGTTCCACCCGTAAAAGCCCGGATTTGCCTACTGAAGTATAAAAAGTGAAGTCGTAAGGTTGGTGCACACGCCCCACCAAGGCCCCCGGAAATTTTAGACGCATTTTCAAAGGGCGCGGGCGCTTTTTAATGCGTTGGACTGGAGTGGGAAACCCGAAATTTTAAATATAGCGGGAAAAGGGGTGGGACTAGTCCTTTGGGCTTTAAGAGACACCCGGGTTCTGGTGCAGCCCCGTTCATAAATCTCGCCTTAAGTGGGTTTTTTTTGGAGTAATTTGCAGCTTGCTTCTTTTCTTAGTACACTGTTGCCTTCAAATGATACACAGGTGGGTGCTTTTGGGAAATTTCTGGATAATTTTGGTGAATTGGGCCCTTTTCTAGAAAAATTGGCCCAAAAAGGGATTTTTTTCCCCAAAATTTTTTTTTTCCCCCAATTTAGCAACCCAAAATTTGCCTAATTTCAACTGACCTTTTTGTCCATAACAATTAATTACATCTCAACTTGGACATAACCATAACAACCAGAAACACAGCAACCATTGTTACAATGATATTTGCTTTCAGACAATTTTAAACTGGCAACATAACAAACATATGTTTTGTAAAAACTACATAATATCCCGAGATAATAAATATTTTAAAAAAAATTTCCATAAAGTAAGGGGAAAGGTTTTTTTATTTTGGGGGCAATGGGGTAATTTATATTTTAATTACCATTATTGATTATTTTATGGTGCGTTAATTTGAGCACTTGGTTATTTAATGTTGCTTTAATGTAGTTACAAAAATTGTCCTTTTTGATCTCATGTTTCTGCAGGCAGTCCTGGGACCTCTCATAGCTATTGCTTTGAAGCTTTCCCAGATACATGAACGGACTGGACGAAAAGGACCCACCGTTATCACCTGAATCAACCGTTTAAAAAATACTATGGGCCAAAGAGTGCGAAAGAAAAAGATTTATCTATCGTTCAACTATTGCCTTTATTTTGTTGTATATCCTTTTTTTCCCCCTGGGAGTTTTTTTTTTACCTTAACAATTAAGATTAAAAAAAAAAAAAAAGAATTGGCATTTAATCATGAAAATCAGCATTTGTTATGGTTTAATCATATCTTTAGTTTATTAAGATGATTAAAAATAAATTGAAAACCTAAGGTTATGAGTGAGAGCAAGAGCGTATGTCATGTCTTTATCTTGTTAAGCTAATCTCCAGGCAGATGTTAAGAGTAATTGTTTTGTAAAATACAATACTATACAGATAGTTATTGTGAACTTTTCAGCCACAAAAAGGTTCAAAACTCTTTAATTTGAACGAATATAGAAAAGGAGGGGAGACCTTCATTCCTCACTAGACGGTAGATATTTGAAATAAACTTGAGTAAAAAGTGGCCTGGCACAGCAAAGATATGTCATGTTAGAGCTTGGTCTGGCACTTACCAGTATGTAACAAGGAGGGTGGGTGTCCTGCATATAACGCAAACATAAAAAATAAAGAAAAAGAACATAGCTGCTTGTGAGCATGGGTACTGCTGTTTTTTTTGCACAAAAACCAATTTAGTGCCGGGAATGAAATTTTTGAGAAAAAAAGGGTTTTTTCAATGATATTTAAAACCACATTCAAACACATGTATTCCTCTTCTGAGTGCAGTGCAATTGAGTTTTGCTGTGGTTTTCAGCAGTACTTGTATTTGAATAGTTAAGGCAGTCATTTAATCCACTGAATTATTGAACAGTAAAGGTAGCCTGATATTCTACCACAGCTAGCTGTGCTTGGTCACATTGGCATCAAACATTTGCATAATTATTTTGGGTAAGCTTAGCATATTACATGGACATATATTACATTGTTTTGTCATCAGCTGTTCAATTCGTATATGAATAAATCCAGTGTGATTTAAGTTGTGTATGAAAATATCCTTTACTAGGAAACTATCAGCACTAGGAGGAAATACATATTTTTAGGTTCTGTTCACAATGCTATCTTAGCTTATATTCTTACCATAGCCATTTCCAATATGATAGATCAATTTTTTAAGCAGATCCTGGATGATCTAAACGAGAAATAATTGAGGCTATTAGATTTCTTTTGTTTGATGTAGAAACAACAAAGTACACAATGATATTGTTGCACCAAAAACACCAGGTCTCAGAAATAAAAGTTTGCTGATGTGAACCCACAAGAGACTAGAGACTATTCTGATATTCTGAGTTGTCCATTTATGTTTTATTACAAAGTATTTGAAGAGCAACAATAACCTGAATATAAAAATCCAGATTTGGCAAATATTCTGATTAGATGATCTCCAATATCCTCTGTAACCAGGACTGGTGTCCCTTCTCAGTCTACTCTACATCATACATTTCTCATATGTCAACTAAATGTTGTCATCCAAACTGTCATTTCACTGATAAAATGGTCCATGAAATTAGTACAAAATGGTAAAGGCTATCTTAAAAGGGTTTTCTCACTATAATAATTAGCTTTCAACATGTAGGGAAAGGTAAATGAACACTTTTACTAAATACATTGCTCTTTTGGTATTGCCCTGGTCAGGAGTTAAGAGAGATTTTATCTGCTCTGAGTGCATACAATTGTCTCTAAGTTACCGTCCATATCTCCCTTCTTGATAAGACAGAGATCAGGGAGTGATGTCACCATGGTCGGACCCAGCAGTCTTTATCTCTAACAAGATTAGATTGTTCACTTATGTCACTGTAAGGCTACGGCCACACAGCAGTGACAAAATACCAGTCGGATTCTGTTTAAGAAGGTTTTGGAGAACGGTTCTGTTCACGGTTTGCGGATTTGCCCATCTACCTAATCATTGAAGGGAGGAAAACTGAGCGGAAGTTTGTGCATGATCTAATTGTTTCAGAATGCCGGTGGTGTGAAAATCCACCCAGTAGAAAACTGTGCAGCATAAACTAGTGGGCGGATTTTCTGTTAATGTCAATAGGGATGGTTGACGATCGGTTTTCAGATGGTTTTCAAATCTGAAAACCGTCTGAAAAACCGACTGAAAACCTTTACCGTGTGGACGCAGCCTAACACTCATCTAGTTATAGAGAAGCTAAATATATTAATCACTGCTATAGAACCACCCACAACCTGCCCAGGCAGTGTGAGTCTGAAGTTGCCTGTGTCTCTTTGAAACAGCCTGTTCAGAAAATCCCTTTAACAGAACCATAATACTTTGCATAACTGTTCTAATTTTAGACAAGTTCTATCTTCTGACTACACAAGCAAACATATATACATATATACTGTTTTCAAGAGATATAGCAGCAACCTGAACTGTCATTGTTAAAGTACAGACAAAAAAAACTGATCTAAGAGTCCTTGAAATGTTTTCCGAATATGGTCCCAAGTAACTTTGCTATGCCAAGACTCCATAGCTTGAACCTGCACTGAGCTTTTTGTCCTGAGCTAAGAGAAGGGTTAGTGGGCTACTCTTTTTCTCGTAAGTGATATGACCATACCAAAATACCATAGAATGATGGTATTTTGATTTTGCAAGAGACTCTCATTTCATCAGTGTTCCCCCATAAACCTTTACAAAAATGGTTAAGTAAGCAAATGTATGTTATCAGGTAAAGTGCAACACAGCAAAACACTGTCAATAGTTGTTTGTAATATTATAATGTACTTTTACTGTGTCTAACTAAGGTAATGCAATGCTTTTCAGTGTGTGAAGTATTTTTATTGTTTGTCACTGAGTGTTTTTTCACATCTTTACAAATCAGAATACAATTGTCCTATTTAGAACACTTTTACTTTTGCACTTGCTAGTTTACAATGGAAACCAAATGTATGTCCCTTTCTTCTACCAAACCCTACCTTTTTAATTATGTTTGGAAATATGTTTGCTTCACCTGGGAAATTATCAAGATGGATTTTGTGCTTCAAGGCTATAGTTTATTACAACTATTTCCCTGCAGTTTAATGTTTTTTTAATTTATCATGACAAAGAAAGAGTCATTCATTTCCTTCATTGCTTTTAAAACTATTATATTGTGTCAATAAAATTAAATGCAAGATCTGTGTGTCCCTTTTATCTTTATTGATAATATAACTGTAATGAAGGCAAGTAACAGTACATCATATACCTGAAGTATGACATCGCATATAAAGGAAGCTATGTGAAGAGTCAGTTTGATGATTTTGCAGAACATTTAAAATAATAGAGGTTGTAATTTCTGATAAGCTTCTCCATAACTTCCTGGCAGTGTCATTCAGGCTATTATAAATGAGAAGACTACATGGAGTTGCATATGATTTAGGAAGTATCACATTTGGTATTAAAATAGACCGATATTAAGGAATGGGGGGGGTCTCACTGCTCGGGTACAGCCATACATCCCCAGTGGGAAAAAGGGCAAAAGATATATTATTAAAACGGAAAACATAAAAACAGGGTTTGGGCAATGGATATGTGCAACTAAACTGTAAAAGGAAGTACCCTAAAATATAACTTTTATTAATACAGTTAAAAATAATTGGGCAACACTACTAATTACAAAAAAGGTCCAGGACAAAACTCTAACCCTAACCTACTATCACGGGGAAGTCGCCCCAATAAGGGCACCCCCGTCCGGAACCTCACCCTATTGCTAAACCAAACAAAATTAACCTCTAGACTAATAGACAGAGTCCCAACATGTTTCGATCTCCCCATAAAAAACAATCTCTCAAGGACAATTTTCAGAAGGAGAAATAGTAGAGGAATTAAAAGTTAAAATCAAATCCACAAATCAATGCGATAACAATCCCTTTTGGAAAATAAAATTGCGGCAGTAATGCACTACCCAAATAAAAAAACAGAAAATTTCCACGGGTGTGAGGAAAAAGAAACTCTAGTACTTCAATACATATTTTCAAAAGTACCCATCTAAACACAGAATTCAAACTTGTTAAATTCGATAAAGACAGAACAAAAAATATAAAAGGGAAACTTACACATATAACTACTTTCCAACTTCAAGAGAAGGGGGGCCTAAAAGTCGGGGCAACTACCCCCCCCCCCCCTTTTCTTTTTTCCTTACTATGCCCATTCTTTGAAAAATTAGCACATACTTAAGAAAGGGACCAGGTAAATATCCCAAAAAAGCAAAAAACAATATGCAAACTTTAAAAATAAGTGCAGCAGAATGTTATTGTTACCTTTACAAGTTCTGATGTCCGTCTCAAAGACAGGTATGGTCCAGGTCTTGGGCCCCAAACAGTTTCAGGGTTTGGGCCAAGAAACTTTTTCCTCATCATAAATTTCATAAACTGCAACGAGCTAGATGTAGCTTCTTGCTCCCATTTCTTTAAGAAAGCAGCTGATCTGTTGCGGTTTGATGGAACTATCGGTATCCTAAGACCTTGAGGGACTTGTCCCCTTCTAGACCGAGATTTTGGGGCCGGAGTTTTTTATGGGCAGGGGTCTGTCAAAAAACCGACAATCTGTTTTCCTGTTTGATAAAAAATCCCCTAAAAAATTCCTTAGGGGCAATTTTTTTACCCACTTTGAAAACTTTATTTGCGAAAAAGTACTGAAAATGCTTTTCCACACGCTTTACAAGGGTGGCCGTCTTTCTAACATAGGGGACTTTAATTTTCCCCGCGCATAAAACAGCAATGGCGTCACATGGACCTCCACCTCTGCCTCGTTTGTCGGACGCAAACCAAGTGACGTAAGCTTCTGGGACGCGGCGCGCGCTTATTTCTGAGAGTGTGCCGAGCCCCGACGTCTCCTTTAGTCAGCGGCATTGTCTGCTGTTTGCAGGTCCAGACCTGGACCGTACCTGTCTTTGAGACGGACATCAGAACTTGTAAGGGACAAAACATTCTTTTTCCTTTAGCTTTTGAAGCTTCTGCATTATTTACACTTTTGCACTCCTTTTATTTTTTTGCCTTTTGGGGAATTTTAAACCTTTTCCCTTTTTTAAATAAGGCAATTCCCATAAGAAAAGGCAGTGTAAGGGAAAAAAAAAAAGGAAGGGGTAATTAAAACCTCGACTATTTGAGGTTACCTCTCTCATTTAAGTACACAAAAGTTTTATATAGTAAAGATGCCCTTTATGTAATATTTTTGTTCTGTCTTTTTTCGAAAGAACAATTTGAATTTTTGATTATAACGGGACTTTTGAAATATTTATTTTTCATTTACTATTGAGCTCTCTTTTACCTCATACCATGAAGAACTTTTCTGCTATTTTTGTTTGGGTAGGCATTACTGCCCACAATTTATATTTCCAAAACAGATTTTTACTGCATTGATTGGTTTTACTGTGTTTTTAAAAAATTTAAAATAGTTGGGTTTGGGATTTATAACTTTTTAATTCCCAAATATGTTTCCCTTCTAAATTGCCCTTTTAGAAATCTGTTATAATAAGGGAGTTTTTAAAATGTTGGGACTCTATTAGTTTAAGGTTACGTTTGGTTTTACCTAGGGGCGTTCCGGGGGGGGCGACTTTTGGGGGGGACTTCCCATGAATAGGTTTGGGGTTAGCGTTTTGTCCGGTCTTAGACTTTTTTGTAATTATAGGTTGTCCCGTTTATTTTTAACTTATTAATAAAATTATATTTTTGGGGGCTTCCTTTTTCGTTTAGTTAAATTTACCAGGGGGGTCAATTGGCAACATTTTTTCCTTTTTTTTTGGTGGCATAAATGGATATTTCACAAAAAACAGGAATTAAAAAATTTTTTTCACAAAACAAAAAAATTTTTAATTTGCTTTTGGGAACAAATTTAAATTTTCTGCTTTTCTTTCCACAAGGCCTCAAAAACTTAGAGGTGCAATGTATTGGTTATAAAACGCTACCCTATTTATTTTTACCAGTTGTGGGCTCTTGCCCCAGCTTTTTATCTATTTGATGTAAAAAATCCTTGCCTTAAGGGTGGGTTTTACACATGATTTTTTTGGGGAGTTTTTTGATGCATTTTTAGTGCATTTTTTGTGCAGGGAGGACGCAACAATGCTGTACATTGCTGCACAAAAATCGGGTAAAATCGCCGCAATTTTTGCCGCAATTTTTTTGCACAATGTACATATTGATTCTGGCTTCCGCACAAAAAAAACGCAAAAAAATCATAAAAAAAAGCACCAAAAACGCAGTTGGGTTAAACACCCTAAAAGAATTAATTTTTCCTGTTAAAGGGGTTGTCTCACTACAAGACATAGTGAAAATGTGGGGGCCAAAAAAACTAAGGGTGTACGCCTTTGGGCACTATTGGCAAATGCAAATTTTATAGAACGGGCGGTTTTCAAATTTTTTACAAACTTTTTTGTTTTTCTGGTCAGGGAAGCATTCTGCCGTCCATCGTCACATGCAAAGGAAAGCGTGAAGAGGAGGGCAGGGGGTTGTGTAAAAGGCAGGCATGGAGGGGAAGCATGAGAGGCAAGCAGGGTGGATTACCGTAATTACTGCAAAGGATTTCAGCGCAAACGCGCGCAGTACGGCCCAATCCGCCCAAATAACCAGTAACGGCCCCTAAAGTACGAAGTGTTCATACATGCATACATGCACCAGGAAATTTTGGTGGACTAATCCTTTGGCACATATAACCCAGAAAAAGAAAACTGACTCCTCAATATGTCACCCTAAAGTTCTTAGTTGTACATCAGGTTACACAAACCCAAAAAAT
>JAODAL010021398.1:0-67180 GCA_025379985.1 Phyllomedusa bahiana | reverse complement strand
CCCCCTAACAAAGAAAGACAGTTGTTCAAAATGCAAACATCCAACATTCGGGGTTATTCGGCAGTTGGTATTTTACCTTCCTCCATTGGGGGGGTAGAATCTGCGCCTGAAACGAAAAGGAGAACAAGCGAATCAGTTCTAAACAAGGCGACATGTATGAAGCTCGCCACGTCAGGGCGCACCTTTCCGCCGTTTTTCCGGCAAAATCTGCGCCTGATTTATGTCGGCGCTGGGGCGCGCTCATACATTCCATGTAAAGTCCGCCGTGCCTCGCCAGTGTTTGAGGCGCAGTGCGGGACTTAGGCGCAGTGCGGCGCTGCGCCTATGATTCGCCGCCCGAGGTAAGGGTTTTTGCACTCATACATGCGGGGAAAAGTCCACCGCGCCTCGCCAGTGTGTGGGGTGCAGTACAGGGATATGGGCGCAGTGCGGTACTTTAGCGCAGAAGGGACTGCGGCAAAAATCTGTTCCGATGCGAGACAGGCTGGAAAACAGCGAGAAATCATTCCACGTGGGTGCGGAGTATGAATCAAAAATCGCCATTATAAAGGCGTTTAACATTCTCAGAAAACGAGCTCAAACCTCAAAAAAAAAAATACATAAAACAAAATCCCTTTCCAATATCCTAATTCAAGAATTAGGATATTTGAAATTGCCGGGAAATGCAGTAATTCAAATTCTGAAAGCTATTCTCATTGGTCGGCAGAAACCGGCCAATCAGAATAGGAGCGACAGTGAACCATTAAAACCTATGAGAAGTATTGACCAATCAAATAAAAGGGGGGACAGTTCAAAACACAGTAAAAATGCAAAAGGAGCTGATTGGCTGAGCTAGGGGGGGCTTGGCTATCCCCACCAATCAGAGCGCCGAGCTACTTGTCCCATTGTGGCCCCTATGAGAGAACGGGGCAATCAATCTCGGCGCTCAGCGCCACCCCGGCATGGAGTATGAATAAAAAAATGATTTTTATTAAGTGTAATCATTATCAGTAAAAGCGCTGAAGCCTTCCATAAAAAAAAAGCAGTTAAATCGCAAACAACGCATTTGTCCCCGAGAACCGGAGCTACATAAGGAATTGCAATAGAGAAATTTGGGCCGGGGAAATACAGTAATTCAAATTGATTAAGCTCTTCTGATTGGTCTGCATAAACCAGCCAATCAGAATAGGAGCGCAGTGGCCCATTCTAACCTATGGAGGAGAATTGACCAATCAGAATAGGAGCGACAGGGACTCATTCTAACCTATGGAGGAGTATTGACCTATCAATTCAAAGGTGGGACAGTTCAAAATACAGTAAAAAGGCAGAAAAGAGCTGATTTGGTTGAAGCGGCGGGGGGTCGCCACTTAGCCAATCAGAGCACGAGCTACTTTCTCATAGAGTTCTATGGAAAAGAAATGCAGAGCGAGCTCTGTTTGTGATTGGCTAAGTTAAAAGAGGGGTGTTATTTGGACCAATGGGAGAGCGAGCGACGCTCCTATGGGTTTTCTAATGCAATCTGAAAAAAAACTGTACATGGCCGAAATCAAATGATAATACTGCCGAAGTTGTCCCGATGTGTATATCAAATGAATAATAATATGGGGGTAAATAAAAAAAAATATTAATTCAATAAAATCAGGTTTATTTCTTTATTTTCGTTAGCCAAGGATCAATAGTATTGGTGTAAAAGAAAATAAAGAAATAAACATGATTTTATTGATTTAATATTTTTTTTTCTTTACCCCCATATTATTATTCATTTTATATACACATCGGGACAACTTCTGTATCTTATAATTTGATTTCGGGCCCTGTACAGTTTTATTTCAGAATGCATTAAAAACCCATAGGGGCGTCGCTCGCTCTCTTTGTCGCTCCCCATTTTGATTGGTCAAAACTCCTCCCATAGGATATAATGGCCACTGTCGCTCCCCATTCTGATTGGGGTGGTTTTATGCCGACCAATCAGAAGAGCTTAAACAATTTGAATTACTGTATTTTCCCGGCAATTCTCTATATTGGGAAATTCCTTATTACGCCGGGTTCCCCGGCGACAAACGCATTTTAGGATTTAACTGATTTATTTTGAGAGAAGGTTCAGCGCTTTATCTGATAATGATTTACACTTAATAAAATTGATTTTTTTTAATAATAGTCCATGCCGCACAGCTCTGAGAGCCAAGATTGCATTACGCCGATCTCTCCATAGACTACAATGGGAGAAGTAGCTCGCGCTCTGATTGGCTGGGATAGCCAAGCCACCGATAGCTCAGCCAATCAGCTCTTTTCTGTATTTTAAAATGTTTTTGAACTGTCCCGCCTTTGATTTTGATTGGTCAAAACTTCTCCATAGGATATAATGGGTCTTTGTCGCTCCTATTCTGATTGGTCAATACTCCTCCATAGGATATAATGGGCCTTTGTCGCTCCTATTCTGATTGGTCAATACTCCTCCATAGGATATAATGGGCCACTTTCGCTCCTATTCTGATTGGCTGGTTTATGCCGACCAATCAGAAGAGCTTAAACAATTTGATTTACTGTATTTCCCGACAATTCTGTATATTGCAATTCCTTATGTATCGCCGGTTTGGGCGAAAAACGCGTTGTTAGGGAAATTTAACGATTTATTTTTAGAGAAGGCTTCAGCGCTTTATCTTGATAAGATTTACACTTGACTTTTTTATTCATACTCCATGCCGCACGGCGCTGAGAGCCGAGATTTCATTGCGCCGATCGCTTCATAGACTACAATGGGAGAAGTAGCTCGCGCTCTGATTGGCCGAGAGAGCCAAGCCCCCGCTAGTTCAACCAATCAGCTCTTTTCTGTAATTTTACTGTCTTTTGAACCGTTCCGCCTTTGATTCTGACTGGTCAATAGCTCTCCATAGGTTTTAATGGTTCACTGTCGCTCCTATTCTGATTGGCCGGTTTCTGCCGACCAATTTAGAATAGCTTTCAGAATTTGAATTACTGTATTTCCCCGGGAATTTCCAATATCCTAATTCTTGATATTGAGCCGTTCTAGATTTTTTGAAAGTGTTTTTTTTTTATTATTTTTTATTGTTGAAGTTTGAGCTCTTTTCTGATAATGTTTTCCGCCTTTATAAAGGCGATTTTTTTTGCAATCATACTCCATGCTGCACGGAGCTGAGCACCGAGATTTCTGATACGATCTTCTATATGTTTCCTCTCATGTTCCGTTCTTGCTTCACTTCGCCTCCGCCGGAGTATTTAGACCAAAATAAACCAGGTCTGACTGTTGGAGCTGCAGAGCGCTGCATTGCGCCGCGCTTTGGCGAGCCGCGATCGTACATGCCTCGGAGTTGTCGAGCGCACCGCGTCCCGCCCCGGAACGCCTACATCGTGCCCACACCGCGCCCATTGCCCGCCCCTTCATGCGGGGCGCAGCTGAAAGTGGCGAACGCTGCGCCTAATACTGCATCCCTGCATCCGACAGGGGGATTCGGGCCGGGAGGCGCAGGAAACGCCAAAAAACAGGTGAAAAGCCCGTTCATACATGTCGCCCTAAGGCTTTAGCCACCACCAAACTGATAAAATTAACGGCAGCCCCCGAATCGATCAAGGCATGGAAGCAAAACTCTTGTTTCCTGAAGATTGGGGTTTAAAGGGGAAAGGGAAAAAGTTGTTACCCAAAGTTAGGGGGTCCCTGAAACACCTGATTACCCTTCCGACGTTTCTTCGGGCGTTTTTTGGTTTTTCCCCAGGGGGCCTTTTGCGCCTGGGGGGGCAGCCCCTCAGGACATGCCCGGGACTCCCCCACATTTTTAAAACACAATGCTTTTTTCCACCCGATTTTTCCCTTTGAAAAGCGCCAAAGTGGCCCAATACCATGGGTTCCTTTTCCTAAACCCAAGCGGGGATGGCGAAGGGTATGGGGAGAAGAGCAAAAATCGCAGAAAAAGGGTTTTGGACAGGAGAGTCAGCCCGGGAATGCCCATTGGCCCCCCCAAAATCTTTTCCCGAGTCTCTCCCTCAACCTCCGGCCCAATAAAAATATACCCAAAATTCAAAAGTCCCCTAAAGTTCTGGTTTGGATGGCTGCCCAAATAGCATCCTTCACTGCTTTGGATAGCCCTTGTTTTAAAGAGGGTTTTGGGGGGTTTTGGGTCAGTATGTTGGGGGATTAGGTTTTCCCAGGGGGCCCATCGGTCGATGGTCGATAGCCCGACCATCATCGACGATGGTCGTTATTTGATTTGATTTTTTGCCCTTTTAAAGTCTATTGGGGAGAAAACAACCCTTCATTCTTACCCCCAAAACAGGGCTGAAAAGCTGGAAATTAAATCCCCCAAAGTCAAATGGAAGGGTGCTACATCTTAGGCAACACATTGGGTTCGAAAAGCCCAAAAAAAAAACTCACCCACCTTTTCTTTTCCCTTTTCTTGCCCCACAGCTTTCCCCTTAAACCGGCATGACCACAAATTAAAAAGTGCCAGAAGGCATATGTTTTGAACCATAATTTTACTTGAACGGGGAAAATTGAATTCCCTGTCCGGAACACCAGCTTGAACCCCCCAAACCTGCATGCCCCCAAATTTTTAAAAAAGTGCCGGAAAAAGGATTTCTTTTCAACCACCTTTTTAGTTAAAAGGGACTTTTGACTTACCTGTCCTGTCCACTTGGGGGACCATTAAAACTGTTGCCCCCACATTTTTAAAAATGTCGGAAAAAGGAGTCTTTAAACCCCCCTTTATTTTTCATGGACTTTGGGACCATATGTCCTGGGCCCGCATGGACCCCCAAACCCCCTGCTGACCCAGATTAAAAAATTTGCCGAAAAAAGAGTCTTCAACACCTTTTTATTTTCACTGGACATTGCCCCTTATACCTGTCCGGGGCCACACCCCTGAGCCCCAAACCGGCTTCCCCCCGATTAAAAATTTCCGGAAAAAGGGTTTTTCAATCAACTTTTTTGTTTCATTGGAAATTGCTTTTCCTGCCCCTGGACCGCAGTATAAACCTTTAAAACCCTTTCTGACCCCCAAAATTTAAAAAAATTGAGGGGAAAAAAAGGATTCCTTTGAACAACCTTTTAGTTTCACGGGGACATTGAAAAAACCTGCCTTGGGGCCAAGCATGACCCCCAATCCTGATGACCCCAGATTAAAAAGTCCCGGAAAAAGGAGTCTTTCAACCACCATTTTATTTTAATGGAAAATATACGTCCCTGTCGGGGTTAGCGCTTCCCCCTCCTATGGGGTGGGGCCCCAATTTGGCTTCATTTGGGAAAATACTGGTGGTTAACGCCCCTGTTCCCCCCCAGGTGCCCTTTTTCTTGGCATTTTTTTTTCTCATTTTACTAAAAGTCTGGGGGGGGAAATTGTCTCTGAAATTTGTTCTCTGTCCGTGCTCCTACCCAGTCCTTTTAAAAACCCTAAACCCTGGTCAATTTTTCCTGTAACCCCCTTGTAAAATTCAGGGGAAATTTTTTTTTACCAGCTTTTTTGTACTTTTGCAAGTTTTTTGGGTATTTTTAATTTAAAAACACTTTTTAAAAATTTTTAAAGGATGGGATCCCCCCATGTCTTTGTTTTCTTTTTTAATTGTTTTTAAAGGGGTTGTCTAAATACAGGGTTTGTAGCTTTTAAAAGATTTTGAAAAAAACAAGAAATTTTTTTTGGGCAGTAGGGTGTCCATTAATTTTTGTCCAAACCTTTTCCCTGTTTCTGACAGCACCTCCCCTTGAGCCACTTTGAAAATATGAAGAAAAAAATTCTTTTTAAAAACAAAAAATTTTTAAAAATGGGAAACCTGTAGTATGCTGATGTCATAGCAAAATGCCCCCAAAATTCAAAGAAAGCCCTTTGACCACTTGGGAAAATTTTGTGAAAAACAAAGTCGTTAGAAAAACATTTTTTTTATAATAGGACCTGTGGGTATAGCTGCACCCACAGCAAAACCCCCCAAAAATTAAAAACCCGACCTTTTGGCCATTTTTGGAAAAATTTGTAAAAGAAAAAAATTTTCTGTTAGAAACAAAATTTTTTTTTATAATGGGCCCGGTGGGTTATACCCTGATGTCACGGAAAAAATCCCCCCAAAATTTAAAAGCTTTACCCTTGAGACTTTGGACAATTGGGGAAGAACAAATTCTTTTAGAAAAAACATTTTTTTTATTTTTAGGGATTGTATTGCGGCTTTTCCCAAAGCAGCATGACAAAAAAAAATTAAAAAAAAGACTTCTCAACCCTGTTAAAAATTGGGAGTAAAGAAATCCATTGGGAAGCCCCAAACATTATCTGTTTCCAAAGGCCCCAAAAAAAAAATTATTTCCCCCCTTTTGAAAAATCCTTCAAAAGGCAAACTTTTTGAACTCCAAAAAAAATTATAAATTTATGATTTTCACAGCCAAATATTAAAAATTGTGATGGAAATCCCCACTTAAAAGCCACTTTTTCGGGTTTCCAAAGGACCAAAATTTATAGCTTATTCACAGCAACATGCCCTCAAAACCATTGACAATGGGGAAAACTTCAAAAAGAAAAAAGTGAGAAAAAGGGTTTTTCCGGGTTGTTGTCTTTAAACCTTGCTTTTTTTTTACAGTCTCCTCACAGAAAAACCCAGAAAAAAGGGAATTTTTGGGGAAAGAGAATAAAAATTGCAAAAAAGAAATGAAATTTTTAAAAAAAAAGTTTTCAAGAGGACCTTTTTCGTTTGAAGAGGAATGTGGGGGGTAGACCAGCAACTAATCGGTGCCCCCAGAAATTGGGGCCACAACATCTCAGAAAACCATCCCTGATTTCTTTGGGATGAAAGTAAAATGTTTCCAAAAATTTTTCTTTTGGAAGGGGATGCGATTTCTGTAAAAATCCTCCAGCTGTGCTGCGGTCCGCCCCAGATTTTGAAAGCTGGCTGCGGGGCGGGGGACAAAAACCTCTATGGCGTGGCGAGCGGCTCGGCCCCATTCTTTTCCTTTTTGGGGAACCCCAAAATTCCTTTTGGGGCCCAAAACAAAACCAAAAAACATCGGTTTTTTGAGCCAGATATTTTTCCATAAATTTAAGCGGGTCTCTGGGGGTTTTGGTGTGTGCCCTGTTTGCATGCTTTGGGTTTGAGGTGGTAAATAAAGTTTGCCAGGGGCATCCATTAGGCTTCTCCCACCTTCCTGTTTCTGCTGCTGCCGTTTAGGCTATTTGGGCACTTACTGCTGTCACTTTGCGATGTTTGTTCCACCGTAAATTTTTGGGGAACGTAAAAGCAGAACAAACAAAATGTCTCCAGTTGATAAAATCAGCAAGGTCTCCTTTTCCCCTGCTTTTTACTTTAAATTTGGGTGGGGGGGAAGGAAAGTGCGGTTTTTTGTTTTGTACCGGAGATCCGGGAGGGGGGCCCCCCCGGGTTAAACTGTTGTTCTTTTTGGAGGCCATAATGCGGGGAAACATGTTGGAGGAAATGGAGCACCCCAAAAAGCATTTTTGTGAGAGATGGGCCTTGTTTTCCCCAAGCCCTCGGGTGGGGGGGGGCACTAGTAAACTGATCTTCCTCACTTCCTCCTCCGCCTAAAAATTGCCCCAAACCCCTTTTTTCCAAAACCCAGGACGTTGGTAACGTGGGTTTGTCGGGGAAAAACCTCCCCCTCCGCTTCCCCCCGGGGCCCCACTTAAACACAGCCCTGACTTGCCTGAGATGATGCCCCTAGAGCTGAGGGCCCCACATGGCACTACCCCGGGGGGGGCCCCCCGAACGACTGCCTAATGAAAGGGCCGATGAAATTGTAAACTGGGGGGCCTTGGGATTTTTCGGAGAGAAAGGCCCGTGTCTGCATCTGGGTCCGTCTCCCCCTCCCTCGTGGCGGGCCCCGTTGGGTTTTAGGTGTTTCCCAAGATTGTTCCAGAAAAGTCACCACAATGCTCATGGACAAAAGGGGAATTTTCCGCAAACATTTTGGGGGCTCTTTAAAACGGCAAAGGTTTGGGTTTCAGAGCCCCTTTCACCTGCCTCCCCTCTCTGTGGTTCAACACCCCGAGGGTTTTCACCGTGCTTGTCCCGGGCCCTGTGTAAATTCGTATTTGGGGATGGCATTTTGGGGGCTGCGCCACAATCGCTGGCTGTGGAGGGGGGAATTCCAGCGTGTTGCCACGGGCAACAATGAGACGGTTGACGGGAAAAGGGCCCAATTTACGCGCAACGCAGCCCGGCGGGACAAGCAGGGGGCGAACGGGGGGGAAGTGCGGGAAAAAAAGACTTTGAGCCTTCCCCAAAACGGCAGTTGGGCCCCCCTAGTCTTTAAAAATTTTGGAGACAAGGTTCATTTACATTTTGGGGCCCGGCATGGGATTGCTCCAGCCTACCGATCTTAAAGGGGCGGCCAGCAGATTTCCGGGCTGTTTTTCGCAACCACCTTGCCCGGCACCAAAGGGTTTTTGGCCCCCCAGCCACCCCCGGTCTCGTTGCGGAACCAAACCACAGCTCCTGACCTGGGGGTTTTGGACGGGCTCCAAACAATTAATTTCAAAAACGGCCAAATTTTTCCCGGGGACGTGTGCCAACCCCCGGACCCTTGGGGGGAAAAAACCCCGCACCCTCCCTGTGGTTTTTAAGAGCGTGCGGCGGGGCCTGAGAGCCACCGACACCCCCCCGAACCCACCCGCTCACCCCGTGAGCCACAAGATTTTTAGGTCCTTGGCCCTGCTTACTATCCATGGGTCGGTGGTCAGATGGGCTTTTAAAGGACACAGATGAAAACCAAAAGCGCTTGAAATTTTTTGGGTGACCCCGGTGGCTGGGCCAGGGCAGGGGGTGGCTTTTCTGGCAAAGAAATGCCTGCTGCAAACGGGGATTGGGGGGGGAGGCAAGGGGCCCTGACTTGGGGAAACCCCTCTGTGGCCCCCAAGACGGGGGAAAAGGGAACATTTCCCAAGGCCCAAAAAACCTTGCAATGCCGAACCCTTCAGGCTTTTGGCTTTGGGATGGTTTTTGGGGTTTAAAATGTTTTTCTGCTCCCAAAACCCAGAAAACAGAAGGTGGTGCTTACTTTTGGCCCCCTTTACGGCTGCAGGGGCCTCAAACGGGGGGGGAAAAAAGGGGTTTGAAAAGGGGCTCTGGTGGTGCTGGTGGGGCTCGGGCGACGGTGGAGGCTTTTAAAGGGGGGCGGTTTCCCCGATCATACTCTGAGAGAAGGGGCAGTGAGGAAAGCTTTGGGGGGTGGCGGGGGAGGAAAGGGGGGGGACAGAGGGTGTGGGGCAGTGGTTTGGGGGGGCCCCGGGGTCCCGGGCTGGCCTTTTTTGGCCAAGTTTTTGCCTCCCTTTCAAATCATGCATTCGCGCATTGACTGACCCTTTGGTGGTGGTTAACCACCTAAGGTTCTTTCCTTTTTTTTTTTTTAAACTTTTTGCGTTTTCGGCAAGGGGGCATATGAATTTATGGGTGAATCAAAAGGGGTTTTCTCAAAGAAGGCCCAGGCTTGAGAGGGGCCTGGACCCTTTTTTTACGGCGATTTTAAGGGGAAGGAAACGGGGTTTGCGGGTGACCCTGGCTGGCAGAATATATAGCGGGCTTCTGCACCCCCCTCTCCCCTTTTTAGGGGGACCCCTTTCTGACACTACCACATTCCCTCTTCCCCCTCCCCCCCCAAAAATGAAGCCTCGCAAGCAAATTCCCGCTGAAAAGACCCCGTTGGGTCCCAATTTTCATCATCTTCATCATCAACACAGGGGACTTCGTCTTCTTACATTTTTGCAAACCGGAGGGTGCGGGGGGTACAAGCAAAGAGGGACTGCCCAAGGGGGTTGCCAACCGCCCCCGGGGTTTTGCCGAGTTTATCGGCTTCCTTTTCCTCTGATGGGGATCTTAAAGGGCTTTAGAGCCGGGGAAAAAAATCCTCTTTGGCCCCTTGATCTTTTAACATGCCTTTCCCGGGCCCCAACCGCATTTTGTCACAAAGAGGTTTTTCAGAAAATTTGGGTTATCCCAGTGGGGGGTACACGATTTACATTTTTGGGGTGCTTCATGTTGGACGGGAAAACTGGTGATGCGATGACGAATTTGTGGCCGGGGAAATGGGGGGGGCGAGGGGGTAAGACTGTGGATGAGGTTGCATTAACCCCGGGGGAAAGATTGGGGGGACGGTTTTCGTTTCGAGATTCACAAGGCCCCCCGACCCCCGATGACACCCACGATCCTGCAACTGCGATCCCTGGCATGGTGTTGTCGCCCGCACTGAAGGAGCACCTTCTCATTTCCTCTACCTCCATGGGCCTACCCCCCTTTGCTCGGGTTAAACCCCCTGAATTTTTGCTCCATGTTCCCGTAATTTTAAAAATTTGAGAAGGAAAAGGAAAAGGTTTTGGGGAAAGTTTTCTTAAATTAAAAAAGACGGGAACTCACAGCTATTCTCAAACCCTCAATTAAAAAAAATTGCTGTTTTTCACATTTTTAAAAAGCAAAGTTGATTATTTAACAAAGCTGGCCCGCGCCCCCAAAATGAAAAAACACGATCTGTTTTTATTTTGGGGGAAAAAAAAAAATTTTTTTTTTGGCACCTTTCAATTCCCCCTGTGGTGACTACAAAATTTTTCTGTATTCACATTTAAGTGCAAGGTGCCTCAATTTTAAAAAAGCTGAGTGCGCCAAAGTGAAAAAAATGTATCTGTATGTATTCGGATAATTAAAAAGGGATTTTTTGGACCTTTTAATTTTTCCCCCTGGGGGACTACAAAATTGGGTGTATTCAAAATTTTTAAATGCAAGGGGCCCCAAAAGAACAAAACTGTAGTTTCGCCCCCAAAATGAAAAAAAAGTTATCTTTAATGTATTCGGATAATATGGTAAATTTTTTGGCACCAAAACAATTCCCTGTTGGGAACTACACAATTCCTGAAAATTTAAATTTTAAATGCAAAAGGGGGCTCTATCAACAAAACTGGGCTGGGCAAAAGGCCCAAAAAAAAAAATCGTAATGTTTGGGTAAAAAAGGGATTTTTTGGCACCCCATCAATTCACCTGTGGTGGAAATACAAAATTGCTGTATACAAATTTAAACTGCAAAATAGATCCCATCAACAAACTGGCCTGCGCCAAAGTGAAAAAAACGTATCTGTAATGGATTCGGTAATAAAAAGGTTTTTTTTGGCACCTTTCCCAAATTACCTGTGGTGACTACAAAAATTTCTGTATTCCCCATTTAAGTGCAAGGGTTTCCCCCAAAAGAACAAAGCTGTTGTCCGCCCAAAATCAAAAAAAACGTATTGTTATGGGATTCGTTTTAATTTCAAGATATTTTTGGGCACTTTCAAACACCTGTGGTTTCTTTAAAAAAAAAAAAAAAAAAAAATTGGTGGGTTCAGATTTAAGTGCAAACTCCTCAATGAAAAAGCGTAGTGCGCCAAAGTAAAAAAAAAACATATCTGTTATGTATTCGTATAATACCAAGATATTTTTGGCAAATTTTCCCAATTTTACCTGTGGGTGACTACCCAAAATTTTCTGTATTTACTTTTTGTGCAGGTGCCCCAATGAACAAAGCTGTAGTGCGTAAAAGTGAAAAAAACCTATCTGTAATGTATTCGGGATTTAAAAAAAAAGGTTTTTTTTTGGCCCCCTATCAACCCGTGCTTAAAATACAAAAATTTTCCCGGATTTTTAACTTAATGCAAGGGGCAAAACAACAAAGCTGGAATGGGGGAAAATTTTTTTTTTTTTTTTTAAAAAAAACACCTATCTGAAAAGTATACTGATAAAAAAAGTGGAGTTTTTTCCCCCTAACAAAAAGACCCGCAATTTCTAGAAAAGATGTTTTATTTCCCAATATAAGTTAGGCCCGCCCAAAAATCCCGGAAATTAAAATTTTTATAGAAAAACTGGTTTTAAAAATAAAGGATTGGTTTCAATGTCTAAATAAGTCCCTTGGTGAACTTTATCCCGTATTCTTTAAAAGGTTGTCTGTGTTCGCCCGCGGGGGGCCCCCCCCCCTCCCCCCCCACTTCCCTCCCGTGACTTTACAGCGGTAGATGCTCCTTTAAAATTTCTTCCAAAATAATTAAAAAAAAATCTTTCCCAACCCCTGATCTAACTAATTTTTAAGGATCACAGCTAACAGTGAGCTTTCTTTTGAAAAAATAGAAAAAAATTTGCTGAGCTGGTTTGGGCAGAGGCCCGAGCCCCGGGCCTACTGCTATGAGACGTTGGGGTGGGCAATTCATGAAAGGAAGGCTGTTCATGTAAAACGAGGGGCCCTGTGATTTTTTTCCCGCCAAACGCAACCCCTACACATCCCAGGCTGACGTTGCAAAACACATCTCACCCGTGCTCTATTCCCAAGTATTTTATGGGCCGCCAAAATACAGGAAGCACGAAAAAAGGCGCAATCTTAATAGGGTGATGCCAATTTTAAAACCCAAATTATCGCATGATCAAAAATTTTAAAACAACATAAAAACTGTGCGATTTCAAAATTTTTTCGAAATTTTAAAATTTAAATTTTAACACTTTTTGGGCAGGCCCCCCAATTACTGAACTCATTTTGGAGGTTTCTCATAGAATTTCTCCTCGCCCGATGGCGACCCCGCTTTGGGTGGACAGGGGAAAGGGGTTTTAGTAAAGCTGCCCGGTTTTTGGGGTCATCATAAAACTGTCCCAGGGGCCTTTGAAAAAATTTGTCCCCCGATCGCCATTCCAGGACTCGGGGGTAAAGGGCCCAGTGCCCAAAACCTGCAGAGGCCCCCCGGAGGGGTAACAAGCCATTTGGGGACTTTTTTTGCTTCTGAGGTAAAATTGGGGGAAAAATGAAAAAAACAGGCGGCAAGGGTTCCCCGAAAGGGCCCCAAAAATTTTTCCCGGGTTACCCTCAAAACAGTCAGGAAATCCCCTGTTGGTTTTGTGCTGAAAATTTTGTCCCCAAAGGGCCCCGGAGCAAGTTGGGGTACTGATGGGCGAAAGGGATCAGGGGCTGGGGTTTTGAAAAAGCGTCCAGACGAAAAGATTTGGGAAAATAAGACCCCCCTTCCCCGAAAATTTGGGGTTTTTAATTTTATCCAGACGGTCAGAAACCGATAGATCGGGATTCATCCTAACCGCCAGGGGAAAGTGTTTGGGGGTTACGGGCCTGCATAATATTTGGATGGTCAGGGGGGCACACAAGACCCCCACAAGTGGGGCCCTCCACTGGGTCCCCGCCTCTGTCCCCCCCCTTTTTTGGGGAAACCCCAATCCTTAACAGGCCCGGCCCCCAAACCCAAAAAAATCAAGGTTCACTGAGGAAAGTCACAGACAGAGACAAAAACAAAGAAACAAAAGCCGTGTCGGACGGTCCCCCAGTCAGAAACAGGGGGGGCGCCCCGGTACAAAGTCGTGGGAAAGGGGAGGGAAAAAAGAAACCAAAAAAAGGATCAAATTGGGACGGGGAACAACAAAAGGGGGCAGGCAACTATAAAGGCAAGCAATATAGCAGGCAAATGGAAGAGGAAGCGTGGCTATTTTAGGAAAAAGGGGGGAAAATAAGGGGGCTAGGATAGGTGGGCAGAACCGTCAATCCAGGAATGATTAACCCCCATGAGCGGGGGGATTTTGGCCAAGGCGTCGACCCAAAAAAAATCAAGATACAGGGGCCCGGGGAAATGTTTAAAAAAAAGGAGGCAAGACCGCAATTTGATCACCGCGGCCGTGGCGGGGATCAGGCCAAATGGGGGGGGGACGGACGTGAATGGAAGAACAAAGGGGGGCTGTTAGGGGGGGGGGGTAACATTTTTTACAAAAAGGGCCTGTAGTCTGCTGCATTTCCAGCAAATTGCCCCCAAAAATTAAAAACATGGGCCCTTGAGCACTTTTTACAATTGTAAGAACAAATTCTGTTAGAAACAACATTTTTTTATAAAAAGGGGTTTATTTAGCTGCATTTCACAGCAAATGCCCCCAAAAAATTCAAAAAATGACCCTTGAGCCACTTTTTAAATTGTGAAGAACAAATGTCTGTTTTTGAAAAAACATTTTTTTGAATAAGCCTGTAGTATTGCTGCTTTCAAAGCAGCATGACCCAAAAAAATAAAAAGCTTCTCACCACTGTTAAAAATTGTGAGGGGGAAAAGCCACTTTGAAGCCACTTTCTGTTCCCAAAGGACCTGATTAACTGTATCTACAGCAACATCCCCCAAAAATTATAAAAATGACTTCCAGCCATGTTAAAAATTGTGGGGAAAATGCCACTTGAACACAAATTTCTGTTCCCAAAAGGGCCCTGATTTTAAAATGTATCTCACAGCAACATGACCCCAAAACCATTTGAAAATGGTGGGAAAGAAATTTTAAAGATAGAGTGAGTAAATGGAATACGGCGTTTTGTCATAAACCTTTGTAGTCTTTTACAGTCTCCCTCACAGAGCAAACCAGCAATGAAACTTTGGAACTCGAGAAAAAAAATTGCAGTAAGAAAAAATTTGATCATTTTAAAAAAAAGTTTTCAAAGAGGACCTTTTCTGTTTGAAGAGGAATAGTGAAGTAGACGGCAACTAATCGGTGACCTCGGCAATTGGGGCCAAAACATCATCAGAGAATCCATGCCTAATTCATCTTGATGAAAGTCAAACTGATCCACATAATCTGTTGAATGCGCCGCATGCCGTTTGTCAGTAATGACTCTCCATCTGTGCTGAAAGGAGTCCGCTCAGATATGACGCTGGCTGCTGGGCAGGACAACACCTCAATGGTCGTGGTCAAGCGGGCCCCATTCATGCCCATTTTGGATACCCAGAAGTCAATTAGGACCGGAACACATCCAAAAACATTGGTGTTGGATACGCAGATAGTCGTCCCCATGATCTTAAGCTGGTCTCGTGTGTTAGTATGTGTGCCCTGCATTTAGCATGCGTTGTGAGTGTGTGTAAATAAAGATTGCCAGGGGTCCCCATTAGGCATTCTGCCACCTTGCCTGCTGCTGCCCGCACGGCTACTTGGCACTCTGCTGCGTCACGTCGCTGACGTTGTCCACCGTGACATATTGAATTGAACGTAAAGCAGACAACAACAGATGCTCCAGTTGATCAATCAGCAAGGTCTCATTACCTGCATTTTACTCTCTAATTGGGTGGGTGGAAGGAAAGTGCTGAGTTTTGGTTTATGTACCAGAGATCCAGGAGGGTGGCCACGCCAAGTAACTGTTGTTCATTTTGATGGCCCTTAATGCGAGGACCATGTATGGAGGAAATGGGCATTCCAAGCACTCAGTTATTGATTTTCCCAAGCCTCCAAACTGATCTTCCTCATCTTCATCCTCCAGCCTCAAATTCGCCCAACCTCTTCCAAGGCAGGGACTGTGAGTAACGTCGGTGCCAGGAATACCTCCTGCCTCCTCCCTCCGCTGCCCTCCGGCACAGCTTCAACACAGCCCTGCCTTTCCTCAGATGATGCACCCTGAGAGCTGATGCACCCGCTTGCACTAGCCCTGGACCCCGAACCACTGCCTATGAGAAGAAAAAAACGATAAAATTGTGAAACTGTTGGGCTTTGTGAATTTCGACAGAGAGAAAGGCTCCGTTGTCCGCATCTGTGTCCGTCTCTTCCTCTTCCTGGCGGACCTGATGTTTCAGAGTGTCCAACCGATCGTTTCCAGAACTAAGATCACCGACAATGCTCAGTGCTGACAAGGTCCATTGTACCGCACTTGACCATTTTGGGTGGCTTCTTCAAAACTGGCAAGGATGGTGGCAGAGCTCTTTCACCTGCCTTCACTCTCGTGGCTCAAACACCACCGTGGTCCGCACCGCCTTGCCTTATTCAGCCATGTGTCCACTTCGTACAGTGTAATGCGTTGCGCTGCTGGCCACAATCGCTGGAGCATGTGCAGGGTGGAATCCAGTGTGTTGCCACGTCAACAATGAGACGGTTGTACGGGGAGGCCGAGCTGACGCTGCAAACGCAGCCAGTCGGAGGACCGATGCAGGGTGCGAACTGCGAAAAGTGCGAACTGGAGACCACGAGCCTTCCTAGCAGGCAGTCCAGAACCGAGTAGCGCATTAGAAATTCCTGGACGACAAGGTTCATGACATGTGCCCGGCAAGGGATTGCTCCAGCCTACCGTAGATCTTAAGGGGCGGCCAGCAGGATTTCGACCATTAACGCACACCAGCTTGCCATCAGCACAAGTTATTGTTCACCCAGCCAGAGCTCGGTCTCATTGTGCAGGAGAGCCGTCCACAGCTCCTGACAAGTGAGTGGACGGTCTCCAAGAACGATAAATTCAACACGGCCTGGTTTCCTCTGTGCCTGTGATTCCAACAGAGGACCTTGGGGGAAAGAACCCTGCACCATCCCCTGTGGTTTTGAAGAGAGTGCTCCGAGCCTAGAGCCACCGTCACCACTATTGCAGAATCCACCAGCTCACCCAGTTTGCTGTCCACAGAGATATAGCGGCCTGGCCGTGGCTTACTAAGTCAGTGTGTCGTGGTCAATGGACTTTTCCGGACACAGATGCAGACAACGCGCTGAAATTTTAGATGACGACGAGGCAGCCAGGGCAGGACGGCTTTTCTGGCAAAGAAATGCCTTGCTGTGTTGAGGCAACTGGTATTGGGGGCAGGCAAGGGCCATGATGTGGCGGAACCCATCTGTTTCCACCAGACGGAAAGGCAACATTTCTAAGGCCAAAATGCTGGCAATGCCGACATTCAGGTTTTTGACTTTGGGATGGTTTGGGTTAAAGTGTTTCTTCTGCTCCCCAACACTGGAAAGACAGAAGGCTGGCTGCTAGACTGGCCGCTGTACGTCTGCACGGATCATCAAACTGGTGAAGGAGAAGGGGTAGGTGGGTTGTCTGGTGGTGCTGGTGGTTCTCGGCGACGGTGGAAGGCTGAAGCGGAGGCTGATATGACTCACAGAGACATGGCAGCTGTGAACACTTGGTGTGGCGGAGGAGGAGAAAGCGGAGACAGAGGGTTGACAGGTGGCTGGGAGCCCGGCGCGGTGGTGGCCTTTTTTGGCCAAGTGTTCCCATACCATTTCAACTCATGCATTCGCAGCATTGACTAGACATGTTGGTGGTGGTTAAACAACATAAGATTCTGTGCCTCTACTGAGCGTTTTACGGCAAAGGCGCATATGACATCGCTGGGGAATCAGAGGCATGTCTCAAAGAAGGCCCTGGCCTTGAGAGGTCCTGACCTTTTTGATCGGAGCGGTGTTTCCGCTGACCGTGGCTGGCGGAAATCATCTCAGCGGACTTCTGCGACCGCCCTTTCCCCTTTTTGCGTGGAACCCGGTATTGAGCACTAATCCCCATCATCTTCCTCTCTCGTCCAGTATGAAGGCTCACAGCAAATGTCTGCGGAAAAGTGACCACGAAGGATCCGCAATGTCATCATCATCAACACAGGGTGCACATTGGTCGAGTCCCTTGACTTCTGCATCCAGGAGCTGCGGCTACAAGCAAGAGGCAAGTTTTTGTCTATTTTTTTTATTAGTTTTTGTTTGTGGGGGGGGGGGGGGGGGGGGGGGGGGGGGGGGGGGGGGGGGGGGTGGGGGGGGGGGGGGGGGGGTTTTTTCCTGCAAGGCGTTGCCGACCGCCCGGGATTTTTGCATAGATTAACCGGCTTCCTCTCCTCCTCTGAAGGCACAGTAAACCTGGGCGTCAGAGCATCAAACTCATCCTCTTTGGCCTCTTGGTCTTTGAAATGCTCCTGACCCCAACCGCATTTTGTCCAACAAAGAGGTCTTCAGAAGATGGATTATCCACAGTGTGGGTACACGAGTTGACATTTGGCTGGCCTTCGCTTCATGTTTGACGCATGCTGATGATGCTGATGACGGACAATTTGTGGCCGGAATGGGAGGACGAGGAGGTAAGACTGCTGTATGCACATGAGTTGCATTAACCACTGAAGAACAGATTGGCGACGCTTGTTCGTTACTGAGATTCACAGTGGACCCTGACGCAGCGATGACAGGCCTGACGTTCCCGTGCAACCGACGATCTGCTGGCATGCGTGTTGTCCGCCGCACTGGAAGAGAGCACCTTCACTGTACCTCTACCTCCATGTCCCTACCCCTCTCTTCGGGGTATTTGAAGAGTTTTTGACGTCTCTATGAAAGACGGCAAATCACAGCTGATTCTGTAAATCCATCTAGTTTCCCACAGCCAACTAGGATTAGAAACTGAAATGTTTTCTTGACGAATACCTGGAAAATGCGGTCTGGTGTAGAACCGTAAGACAAAAATATAACAGTGTTCTTCCTCATCCCAGGGGATTTACAACTGCCGCAGTAGGACTAGGAATTGATAGTTTTTCAACAAAATAACATACAAGTGTGCTATCTGCGCCAAACTGAGATTCACCGAGCGGCAATAAAACTATTCAGAAGATTACAGGATGAGAAATTGCTTTTTTGCAGCATTGACAAACGAGAACAGTTACTAGAGAAATTTTTCAATCAGAATTGTGCTGTACAGGTGGCTATTTGAAAAAACTATTGCCGCAGCAACTGCAATACAGCTATTTAAAATTATATGGCTAACAACGGTGTTTTTTTGCAACTATAAATACACCTGGCGGTGAAGACAAAATTAGCGTAATTCAAATTTTAAGTGCAAGGTGGCTCAATGAACACAACTGGCCACACCAAGTGAAAAAAAACACTATTTGAAAAATGTATGCGAGAATAATCAAAAGTGCGTCCTTTTTGCTACCATTTAAATACACCTGCGGTGACTACAAAATTGCTGTATAATTTAAAGGCAAAGGTGGCTCTATGACAAAACTGTGTCCGCACCAAAGTGAAAAAAAAACATCCCTATTTGATAAGTATAACGGATTAATAAAAGGCTTTTTCTTTGCACCTATATATATCACCTGCGGTGACTACAAAATTGCTGTATTCAAATTTAAGTGCAAGGTGGCTCTATAAACAAAACTGGGCCGCACCAAAGTAAAAAAAACACCTATTTGAAATGTATATGTATAATAATAGATGGTTTTTGCACCTATGAAATACACCTGCAATTACTAGAAAAATCTGTATTGGAAATTATCATACAAAATGGGTTTCTTTTAAGCAAAAATGGCCCTGCGCAAAGTGAACTAAACCTAATTAAATATTGTATCTGGTTAATAAAACGGTGTTTTTATGCACCCATAATTTCACACCTGCCGGTGACTAGAATATTCTGTATCCTATGTGTAAGTAAACAAATGGGTCTTTGAAACAAAGCTGGAACTTCGCCAAGGTGAAAAAAAACGAATTAAATTGTTTTACAGAATAATAAAACTTGTTTTTTGCACCACATATAAATACACCGGAGCGGTGAACTAGAATAATTCGTATCCTAATTTTAAATGAACAAAGTGCGTGTTCTTTGAACAAAAACTGAGCTGCACAAAGTGAAAAAAAACCAATTGTAAATGTACAGATTATTAAAAGTTTAGTTTTGTACAGCTGCACAACAATACAATAATATTTCACCAAAACTGGCCAAAAACTGTTAATCAATAACACCATGTGCAATTCAGGTCAAGTCCACAGGTCTTGGGCTGCACAAAATCCCTCTCCTTTCAAAAAACTGCCTGCCACGTGTCGACTGTGTTGCCCGCCAAACTCCCCCCCCTCGTCCCCCCCCCCCCCGGCAGCCTGTACATGACAAGAAGCTCCTTATAAAATTTCAGCCTAAGTAACTAAAAACTGCAAATCTCTAATCTACTAAGTCTCTAATGTTCACAGCTAAAAGCATAGTTTTCATGTGGAAGAAATAGAACAGTTTTCGCCTGAGCTGTTTTGAGAGAGACCGAGCACACGTCCTGCTGTTATGATACACAGACACACACTGAGACTGAACAGGAAGGGCTGTTCTATGTAAAACGAGGTCATGTGATTTTTCCAGCCAAAAAACTATGACCTCCCAAAGTAATATAGGGTGGAAGGAACCCAAGAATAACTACTACCCGGCAACTATACCATTGAATTATACGAAAACTAGCAACCAAAGATAATGCCAATGGTATATATACCTAAAATATATAACTTTTAATAAATATCATATAAAAATGTCCAAAATACAATCCCCCCAAGGGGTAGAGCAAAATAGAAATGAAACTAACAGTCATACGGAGCACCCGCCCCGACATGGGCGCACCACACAGGAACACCCAAAATAACAATTGCAGTACCACATAGGGGACACAAACACATACATTACAAAAAAACACCTGTAGACTATCAAACAAAATTGTGACATAAAACAGTCCCAAAGACAGAAATAGTAGAGACAATTCAACAAACAAATATTACATATAACAAGACAACGCCAACGCGTTTCACCCACAGGTCAAGTGGGCTCATCAGGGAACCAGCAAATTGTTATACCTATGCATACATAAAAATAGCATGAACACGCTATAATTGAGCTTACGTCCCTACATAACATGAGATCACAGGTTTTCAAAAGATCCCAAGATATCGATCCGTGGTACAGCACTGAAATTGGATGCAAAGATTGAAATGGCAGCAGCCTAATAGAAAACAAACACTATAAATACCCAAAGATAATCTACTTACCCATGGAATGGAAACACTGTTTACCGCCGGCCGCGTCCATAGCTGAATACGGTGCATTCGCAAGCTGAACAATAAAGTTGTGTTGAAAAAACAACAACACGTGGATGTAAGAAATCTCGCGATATTCCCGCGAAAGGGCGCGCATGGGCCGAGCAAAAATGATTTAAGGGCAACTAGCCCTAAACGCCATACAGATAAATATTAGAGTGGCTGCGCGAGAACTCGCACATGCGCAATATAAACGGGGGGGGGGGGGTGGGGGGGGGGGGGGGGGGGGCCATGTGATACACGGCAAATAGTACGTAATAAACGCACATCAGGCGCGCGGCACAAGATCACCCGTCAAATAAGAAAACGCACCACGCCAGAATGACAGGCATCAAGAGCAAATATATAGGCATGTACCAAATGCTCAAGCCATCAGATGAGCATAAAGACAACAAAGTCATCTCTTCAAATGTAGCAATATATCAGTAAAAAATGCACCAAATATAAAGTGGGTAAATAGGGCTGCACAGAATGAATAATAAATAGTAATAGATAAACAAAACCAGATAGGAAAGGATAACACAAAAGATATATTAATACTAGGAAAATAGGTTCTTACAGTATATGGTACAGGGTAAACTAAATAAATGATTTAAATAAAAGAGAGTCATTTAATCCATATGGTTGGAGGGTTCTCAAATGGTGACGGCGGCAGCCACGCATCATGAGGTCAGGCAGTGGCACAACTGAACATTCTTGGAGGGGCGAATAACACGAGGAAGCCACAGAGTGGCACAATGACTGAGAGCGGAGGCCACGCGGCAGCAGTATGAGGTCAGGCAGTGGCACAATGACATTCTGGAGGCGGCAAAACAGTATTAGGCACAGAGTGGCACAATCACACAGTGTGGAGGTCACGGCGGCAGCAGTATGAGATCAGGCAGTGGCACAATGACATTCTGGAGGCGGCAAAACAGTATTAGGCCACAGAGTGGCACAATCACACAGTGTGGAGGTCACGGCGGCAGCAGTATGAGATCAGGCAGTGGCACAATGACATTCTGGAGGCGGCTAAACAGTATTAGGCCACAGAGTGGCACAATCACACAGTGTGGAGGTCACGGCGGCAGCAGTATGATATAAGACAGTGGCTGCTTGACATTCTGGAGGCGGCAAAACAGTATTAGGCCACAGAGTGGCACAATCACACAGTGTGGAGGTCACGGCGGCAGCAGTATGAGATCAGGCAGTGGCACAATGACATTCTGGAGGCGGCAAAACAGTATTAGGCCACAGAGTGTCACAATCACACAGTGTGGAGGTCACAACAGCAGCAGCATGAGGTCAGACAGTGGCACAATGACATTCTGGAGGCGGCAAAACAGTATTAGGCCACAGAGTGGCACAATCACACAGTGTGGAGGTCACGACAGCAGCAGCATGAGATCAGGCAGTGGCACAATGACATTCTGGAGGTGGGAAAACAGGAGGAAGCCACAGAATGGCACAATGACTGAGAGCGGAGGTCACGGCGGCAGCAGCATGAAGTCAGTCAGTGGCTCACTGACACAGTGTGGAGGGCACGGCAGGAGTCACAGCAGCAGCATGAGGTCAGAGAGTGGCACAATGACATTCTGGAGGTGGCAAAACAGGAGGAAGCCACAGAGTGGCACAATGACTGAGAGCGGAGGTCACGGCGGCAGCAGCATGAGTAAGGCAAGTGGCAAATGACACAGTGTGTAGGACTTGGCAGCAGCCGCTGCAGCAGCATGATGTCAGACAGTGGAACAATGACACAGTGTGGATGTCACGGCAACAGCAGCAGCAGCATGAGGTCATAGAGTGGCACAATGACAGAGTGTTGAGGTGGGTGGCAATACCATCCCGATGAAAGATGGTGGTAGGCAGATGAGAAACTGTCAGCAGATGTGTGGCATCAGGCGGGTGGCGGCATCAGAATAAGTGCTGAGGCAGGTAGTTTAGAGAACCAGACTGACGTCCTAAAGGCATTGGTGTGTGGAAATCATGGCCGATCCAAGCCTGATTCGTCTTGAAAAAGGTCAGTCGTTCCACATTTCCCGTGGACAAGCGGGTTCTCCTTGGGGTAACGATGGCCCCCGCCGCACTGAACACCCGCTCTGATGCCACACTACTGGCCGGGCAGGACAGCTTCTCCACTGCAAACTCGGCAAGTTGTGGCCACACATCCAGTTTGGCTGCCCAGTAGTCCAGCGGATCTTCTAACTGAGGTGGCAGAGTGCTGTCCAAGTAGGCCACAACCTGTTGGTTCAGGGACTGCTCCAGGTCCTGCTGCTGCTGCTGGGGACTGCCCTCCTCACTTTGCGGGTGAAGGAAGCTGCTCATCAGTTACTCCCGACTTTGGTTAATACTGTTGGAGCTGGTACTGCTCCTACCCCCCCCCCCCACCTTCCCCCAGCAGCCGCGGCAGTAGTACGTGAGCGCTGAGGAACCCCCCGGTCAGACCTGTCAGAGGAGGGACGATGCCGCACATAGGCAGCGGCCAACTGATTACGGAGGATTTCCCTATAGTATTTGAGTTTGTCTTCCCTCTCAATAGCTGGGAAAACGGCTCCCATTTTGGACCGGTAGCGAGGGTCCAATAGGGTGGAGAGCCAGAAGTCATCCCTCTGCCGGATGCTGACTATTCGGCTGTCACTAGCCAGGCAAATAAGCATGCTGCAGGCCATCTGCACAAGTGACTCCGAGGGGCTCCCTGCCTCCATTTCCACTGTATACTGCCACGGTGCTTGGGGGTCATCTGCCTCTTCTTCCTCATCTCCATCCACCTCCTCCAGCTGCTCCTGCTCCTCCTCTCTTGTCACCTGGGTAGAAAATCCACTCATTTCACCAGACAATGCTTCTGCTCCAATGTCCTCCTCCTCCATTTCAGTCCCCACCGGACTCATGTGGCCACGAGATGTAGTCGCCACGTCTCCAGTCCCCTTCCCAGACAGATTTTTCAGCATCTGTTCCAGGACATGAAGCAGTGGAATGACGTTATTCATCCCGTAGTCCTGGCGACTGACAAATAACGTCGCCTCCTCGAATGGCCTCAACAAACGGCAGGTGTCATGCATGAGCTGCCACTGGCTGACATCAAAGTTACACAGGGGAGTACTTCTGTCTGCCTGGATCATCAAAAAATCGTTAATGGCCTTTCTCTGTTCATACAGTCGGTCCAACATGTGCAGGCTGGAATTCCAGCGGGTGGAAACATCGCATCGCTGCAACTCGAGGAGGGTGTTCCTGGCTTTGTACGAATGGATAAAGTGCATTCACAATTTCCTGGCCATTTTCAGAATGTTCTGAAGATCGGTGGAAAACTTCAGGAACCTTTCACAACCAGATTGAACACGTGCGCCATGCAGGGTGCATGGACCATCCCTCCTCGGTGCAGCGCGCGGACACCATGTTCCTCCCATTGTCCGTCACCATGGTTCCAATTTGCAGTTGGCGCGGAGAAAGCCACACATCGATTTCTTGCTGCATGACGCGGAGCAGTTCCTCCCCTGTGTGACTTCGTTCGCCGAGGCAAGCCAGGTGTAGAACTGCGTGACACCGCTGTGCCCTACACATGTGGTATGATGGAGCAGTACTTGTGGAGGCTGAGATGGTGGTGGTGGTGGTGGAGGAGGAGGAGGCGGACATTGGCGCAGGTGCAGCAGTTTGACAACGTGGAGGAGAAAGCGGCGTCTCCTGTCCAAGTTGTTGGTGTGCCTGGGCTGGAAGCACATTCACCCAGTGGGCCGTAAAGGACATGTACTGGCCCTGACCGTAGTTACAGCTCAGACGTCTGCGCTGCCGTGCACCTTGGAACAAACCGATAAGCTCAAGGACTGACCCACCTTCTGTTCTACATATTTATGAAGTGCTGGTACTGCCTTTTTGGAAAGAAATTACGGCTTGGAACACTCCATCTCGGCTCGGCACAAGCCATTAGTTCTCTGAACGGTGCAGAGTCCACCATTTGGAAAGCGAGGGACTGCAGTACCAACAACTTGGACAGGAGCACGGTCAAACTGCTGCACCTTAGGATGGTTGGACGCATACTGTTGTCTCTTTGCAATCGCCTCGCTGAACGACTGCTGGCGCCATGAGTAGCGAGGAGCAGGAGCATCTGGACCGGGAGATGATGTCAAAGAGAAACAGCTCCCTTCTGCAGAGGTGGTGGAGCCTTGACTGGCTGCAATGGCATGCATGCCACTGGGCGCTGCTGCTGCTGCTGTTGCTGCGGCGGCAGGATGGACCACCACATCTGAGCCACGTTTCTCCCAGGCCACCGGATGGTGACGCTGCATGTGTTGACGCAGGGCCGTGGTGCCAACGTTAGCTCCCTGGCCACGCTTCACTTTCTGCTTACAGATTCTACATATACCCATATTCGGCTCCTCCGGTGTCTTAGCAAAGAACTGCCACACCGCCGAGTATCGGATTTTACCGCCAACGCTCCGCACTGAGTGACTACTGCCGCCGCTGCCTCGCTGAGCCCCTGTGCCGCTACTTTCTTGGACCTGCGAAGCGGGATTTTTACCCCGTGGCCGCTTGGCTCCCGACCTCACACTGCTGCTATCCTGCTGACTCACGGCCACACGACCCACTTGCTGGCAGCGCCGCTGCCTGACGCGCAAGCTATGCCCCTCTTCTCCTGACGATGATGAAGCCCTTGCCTCACCCGGCTCCCAAGTGCGGTCGGCTACATCATCATCTATTTGTGTTTCATCGTCACTGCTGTCCTCATCACCGGTCTTGGTATGCCAAGGCTGACCTCTCACAACATGACCTCCCATGCCACTCTCCACATCTATACTTTGCCGCCTACTGCAAGACGCAGGGGATATTGGCCCCATTTCTTCGCTGCCAAGTAGTTGCTGACTGCCCTCCTCAAATTGTCATCCTCGCTATATAGTGGCGCTGAGCCCAGACCACATAATAGATCTCTGGCTGAGGGAACCGGATGGGACAGAGTTGGGTTGAGGACAGGTGAGGGCCGCTGACCCGCTCCCGGGCCATGCCAACTAAGGGTTGTGTCTGACGTTCTCACCGACTCTTGGCTGGGTTTATCAGATATCATCTGGGAGGAAGAGGATGACCTAGTCAACCAATCAAGAACCCTTGGGTTGCTGAACAACACACGGCCGCTAGATGACAGCGGCAGTTGTGGCCTCACCGAGTGACCCCAGCTGCGACGTCCCCTTGCTGTGCTGCAACCTGGGCCTGTTCCAGGAATGTTTGTGCCACTGCCACTCGCAGGTGCAGAGCCTGCGACTTCTCTGTCTGACATACTGTTTGTTCGAAAATGTACAGACACTGTTTGATGATGATATCTGTATATGATAAATATACACCCTGTTTTTGACTCCAAATGAACCCAGTAACAAGCTTGGGTAACCCTTGGATATAAATTGCGCTCCACAAATGGCCAGGAAAAATTTACTTGTATGTGTCGTTTAAAAACACTGTGTGTTTTAATAAATGTAAAAGCACAAACAGTCTTATTTAACCTTCGGACATGAATTAGACTACAGGAAAAATGTATATATTTTGGCGTTGAAAAAGACGGTTTATTTTTGTCAGCACACCAGCAAAACAACGCTTAATTAACCCCTGGATGTAAATTGCGCCAAAGAATTGAGTCGCACAAACTAGTAGCTTTGTAGCGTGTTACAATTGCGTGTTTTCTATGCCACACAAGAAGAGATACAGTTGTAATTAACCTTTGCTTGTGAATTAGGCTACAGGAAAAATTTTTATATTTTGGCATTGAAAATGACGGTTTCTTGGGGTCAGCACACCAACAAAACAACGCTTAATTAACCCCTGGATGTAAATTGCGCCAAAGAATTGAGCCCCACAAAATAGTAGCTTTGTAGCATGTTACAATAGCTTGTTTTCTACGCCACACAACAAGAGATACAGTTGTAATTAACCTTTGCTTGTGAATTAGGCTACAGGAAAAATTTATATATTTTTGGGTTTATAAAGACGGTTTCTTGGGTCAGCACACCAGCAAAACAACGCTTAATTAACCCCTGGATGTAAGTTGCGCCAAAGAATTGAGCCGCACAAACTAGTAGCTTTGTAGCGTGTTACAATGCGTGTTTTCTATACCACACAACAAGAGATACAGTTGTAATTAACCTTTGCTTGTGAATTAGGCTACAGGAAAAAATGTATATATTTTGGCATTGAAAAAGACGGTTTATTTTTGTCAGCACACCAGAAAAACAACGCTTAATTAACCCCTGGATGTAAATTGCGCCAAAGAATTGAGCCCCCACAAAATAGTAGCTTTGTAGCGTGTTACAATTGCGTGTTTTCTACGCCACACAACAAGAGATACAGTTGTAATTAACCATTGATTGTGATTTAGGCTACAGGAAAAATTTAAATATTTTGGCGTTGAAAAAGACGGTTTCTTGGGTCAGCACACCAACAAAACAAGGCTTATTCAACCCCTGGATGTAATTTGCTCCAAAGAAATTGAGCCCCACAAAATAGTAGCTTTGTAGCATGTTACAATTGCGTGTTTTCTACTCCACACCAACAAGAGATACAGTTGTAATTAACCTTTGCTTGTGAATTAGGCTACAGGAAAAATTTATATATTTTGGTGTTGAAAAAGACGGCTTCTTGGGGTCAGCACACCAGCAAAACAACGCTTAATTAACCCCTGGATGTAAATTGCACAATAGAATTGAGCAGCCAAAAATGAAGTGGTATTTGTATTGTAAAAACGCTGTTTCTTTAAATGAATACAACATTTTGAATACAACATTTTGGATATTGAATGTATATGCAGCTGCAGTGGACGCACACTGGATTTCAGATCCAATACCCCAAAAAATTAGAAATAGAACATTAAGAGAACAGTCTCTGAGACAAGCTGAGACACCCCACAGAAATCGCTTTATAAAAATCAATTCTTCAGTAAGAGCTATCAGCCGCGGCAGCACCTTCCCTGATGAGCACAGTGAGAGGAGTGTGAGCTCCCGGCGTCGCGCCCGGACTTATATAGTGCGGTGACGTCACAGAATCCCGCCGGTCTCTGATTGGCTTCACCTCTGCACATGTCATGCAGGCTATGCCCTTCTTCCTCCCAGTGTGCTTTTGCCCCATGTAGCTCCATGTGCTCGCAGCCATTTTATCAATCAAAGCACACTTCGTTCACACCGAAGTACCCCAAACTTCGACTTCGTTCCGAACCGAAGTTTTCCTGAAATTCTAAACGATTCCACTTCGTTAGAATCGATTCGCCCATCTCTAATAGGATCAATAAATTCGGCCAAGTCGGGATCATGATGTAATAATGGCCAGAAGTTAGTAATGATCCCCTTAATCTGTGTAAACGCATTGTCGAATGTGCCAATTCTCCTGGTTTTATCTTGCGTTTTGGACTCTTTAGGTCTCTGTGGTTGAAAAAGAGAGATACGATCAGCTCTCCGGGCCCATTGATAAGCAGAGGACAAGATCTCCCTCGGATAACCTCGCTCAAGGAATCTTTCACGCAGGGTGTCTGCCTCATCTTTAAATGTCTGAAGGGTGGAACAGTTGCGACGGGCACGAATGTATTGTCCTTTGGGGATCAATCGGCGCAGTGGAAATGGATGAAAACTATCCCACCTAAGCAGGCTATTGCCTGCGGTAGGTTTCCGGAATAAAGATGTTTGTAAATATCCATTAGTGACTTTCCTAATTAAGACATCCAAAAAGACCAATTCGGTCCTGTGGATAACTGACGTAAATCTCAACCCAATGTTGTTGACATTCAAACTTGTCACAAACTGCTGAAATTGCATAGGAGACCCGGACCAGAGAATCACAATGTTGTCAATATAACGACCCCAGAAAGAAATATGCTTTTGGGCTTGCTGATGTTGTTCAGAAAAGACAATGGTGCTTTCCCACCAGCCCAGGAGGAGATTTGCGTATGAGGGAGCACAAGGGCTCCCCATAGCCGTCCCCCTGAGCTGGTGGTAATAGCAACCATTGAAAAGAAAAAAATTGTGTGTAAGGATAAAACACAGCACTTCCAGAACAAATTGATTATGTTCCTTAAGGAAACTGGACCGGGTATCCAGAAAGAACTGTACAGCTTTCAGTCCTACCTCATGGGGGATGGAGCTGTACAGAGCTTCAACATCAATACTGCAGAGATATGTATCGCTGTCAATAGTTAACCCTTCCAGTTTGAGGAGAAGGTCCGTAGTGTCCCTAATAAACGAAGGTAGTGAGGTGACAAAGGGATAGAGGATAGAGTCCACATATGTACTTGCATTTTGTGTTAAATTATCAATACCCGAAACTAGCGGTCGGCACTTAAGTGGGTGGAGTCCTTTATGGAGTTTTGGAAGACCATAGAATGTGGCAATTCGTGGTGCACTGGGTAGTAGAAATGACCATTCATACTTATCAATTAATTCAAGAGATAAGGCATGATTGAGAATCCCCTCTAATTCCTTTTTGAATACATCAGAAGGATCTGTTTTCAAGATACCATAGCCCGATGTATCCTTGAGTATATCGAGGCACATGTTTTTGTAATCAGCATGATTTTGTATCACAATGTTACCCCCCTTGTCAGAGGACTTGATAACTATAGAGTGATCTCTTTCTAAATTTTTAAGTGCCAGATATTCATCCTTTGAGAGGTTAAAGTTTGACAATTTAACTTCAGGAACCCCCTGAAGCTTCTCTATGGCATCACACACCACCCTCACAAATGTATCAATATTCTGGTCAATTATGGGGGCATTTTGGTACTTTTCGATCTCAATTTAGTGAATGGCCCTTTTGAACGATCGCTCTCTCCCTCTTCAAGGAGATCAGTTAGAGTACGCATATCCTGGAAGTCATCTGGGTCAATGCCCAACTCCAGGCATTGTCTTTTTTCATTGAGCTTGAAAAACTTCTTCCATTTAAGAGTCCTCCCAAATAAATGAATGTCCTTCACCCAATTAAAGGCGTTAAAGGAGGTGTTAGGAACAAAAGACAGTCCCTTTTCCAGGATCTGTATTTCGAATTGCGACAATCTATGGTCCGAGAGATTAATTATCTGAAATGCACCAGTGCCCTGTTTGCACTGTCCACTACCAGAGGCTATTTGGTCAACAACATTCTCTCTAAAAAAAGAGGGAGGTGGGTTTTCTCTGGTGTTCGATGTCCCTGCTATTTCGCCCTGTGTTAGAGGTTGGGATTTTTCCAGCCAATCACAACCATACACATCCCAGTCATGACGCCGCACACCCAGCTCACCCTGCTCTATTCTCTAAGCTGATTTTCTGGCCACCAAAATGACAGGAAGCGCCGAAAATGGCGATATTAATAGATTATACGCAGATTTTAACCTAAATTATCGCGTGATCGAAAAAATCCGATCAACATAAAAACCGTGCTGATTTCAACTTTGTCGATAATAATCGCTCAACACTAGTTATGATGACATGGAAATTTTCAAACAGCCTTCATTGTTGGCATGAGTACAAAGGGAAAACAGTGTGTATAAGAGCTGACTACAACAAAGATATGAGCTGCACACAAAATAATAAATAAATCAATAAGTATACTGTATATGCATGCTCCATAAGTTCCCCACTATTAAATCGGTTAATGCCAACATGGAAAACAATGAGTATAATTATACATAATCTGAGACCACCTACCCACCCAGTAGTACCCAATGCTCATTTCGCCAGGACAACAGCTTCGCGGAGGGGAGAATAAAGGGCCACTTACGGCTGTATAACACAATCCCCACTAATAACAAACAGCCACGTAATATAAATAATACAAACCAATAGACTGTAGTCATGTCATAAGTCATGTGATGAAATACAGGCTGGCCCTTAATCCTTGATGATCTCAGCTCAGAAAGAGTACCATCATGATGGCAAAAAAGCATACCACAGAGAAAAATAAATGAATAAAAAAATATATAAAAGGGACAAGTGAAAGAGTAACCATGCCAGGCTAAACAAGGATGCAATGCACAGCACATTTTTCCATTCATGCACAATAGCACAGACTATTGTACAATATGTAAGTAAAGTTGGTTGCTGGCAGCAACTACTAGTAATTGCGCATGTACCAGTAGGCCATATATCGCACATGAACTTGGACAGATGTAAGATACAAGAAAATGGAACAGAAATAAAGGTAACTACCTAGCAAAGATGGCCACCAGAAGCAGTAACCAATACATGTGCACTCTCCAGTATGCCCTATACCGCACATGCATGTGGAGTAAAGCTGATGTACGACACCAAAAAGTAACTAATGAAAGTGATCAAGTGCACAAGACACATATACTGAATGCCTGTACCAGAAGCCACCAGCATAAATACAGTATGTGAATTACCACATGGAAAAGTGTAAAAACAAGTGGTATGTATATGTACATTATAAAATGTATACAAAAGAGTAAAAAATAAGTAAAAACTGTGTGAAAGGTGAATAAAAAGTGAGTAAATAAAAGTGAAGACAATAATAAGTTATAGCAAAAAAAAAGAAAAAAAACTATAAAAAATGCGTAAGAAATAACAATAGTGTGGTAATCTAAAGATAGACAAAAATGTATATATTTTTACAATGAAGGGACACAGAATATATGAAACATTAAAAAAATATCAGAAAATATGGAAAAAAAAATTCATTTGTTTAATTTTGATATGGTAAGTGGGGGGCTTAGGTAAATTGGTACTCAAGTCGTGGTTGATTTCCAATGGGGAGGGTCCACCAGAAAGGGAGATAACTCTGTGCCATTGTAGGCCCTCTTGCTGGTGAGATGAAACATTATGGAAATGAGTGCTTTCAAAGATGTTAGGTACTTCTAATATTTACAGTATATTTATTTGTCAATGGAAAAGTTATTTATTTTGTTGTCATTATGTTAATAAATGACTGTTTTGGCCTTTCCTTCATTCCACGTTGTCAGTGTGTTTTTGGGATGGTTGAGTGGGATGGGTTGATCATTAGCACAAGATCTACTGTCTCCGAGTCATGCAGATACAGCTTCTGAAACTGGCAGTCCGGATATGGAAATAAGCGCAGTACCAATAACCAAATTGTAAAAACTATTGTACGGTATAATCTTTGATACTGCACTACAAGAACTACCAGATACTGAAGAGCCTTATTTAGTACCTGCAGATACAGCACAAGCTCCTTCAACTACTTAAGAGACACTTTACACTAAGGCTAGGTCTACACTGCATCGGACACAAAAACGTCTGAAAGCGACCGTTTTTTTCCAATGCACGACCGTGGTGAGTGTCCTGTTTTAAGCAAAAACCACGGTCGCTTCTCATTTTTTTGCCGTCACCCATATAATTGAATTGTATAGGAAGATGCCGAAAAAAATAAAAGTGCCAACGTATTATACTACATGTTGTATAATACGCCGGCGCCGAATGACGAGCAGAGAAAAAACGACCTGTGGAGACTACAGGTCCTTTTTTCTATTGTCCTCTATGGGGCTGCCTGAATGATTGTATTTTCAGTGTTTTTAAAATCCTAAAAGCGCCAACAATATTATCGTATTTCTATGCCATGTAGACATAAAAATCTACTGATCCTGCTGATCTTGCTGCAAAAACCAGTGTGATTGAGGACCAGTTTAAGACATTAAAAAAGTAAAATGCTAATGAAGATACTTCTAAAAAAGTCAACAGAAAAAAACCCATCTGAACTACCACTGATGGCAATAACTTTTGAAAGATACAGTACACAACTAAAACCTTACTGTCCACATAAATGCCTGACATTGGTCACTGAATGTAGGACTACTGTCTACCAATATCTCAGATTCTTTTTCAGCTGTAGTTTTACCCAGTAATATGTAATATATAACATAATTGCACCGCTTATTTCTTCAGGTCAAGTATATGACCTTACATTTATTCATGTAAAATTTTATTTGCCATTTCTCCACTGAAGCCTTCAGCTTTCTAACATCCCTCTGTAATATTCTATTATCCTCCTTTGTGTGTGTCAATTACCTTAAAGAGCTTTGTATCACCAGCAAATCTTACAAATCTGATCTGTTAGTCTTCTTCATGGTCATTAATAAATATAATGAAAAGCAGGGGCGTTGCTAGGGTCCTAAAACATCCGGGGCTCGGGCCCTTTGTGATAAGTTTTGCTCAGTAGGGCTGGGTTCACATGACATTTTTCACGCCACATTGTGAACTGCGGATGTGTTTTTACAGAGAAAAACCTGCTCCTGTCACTAATTTTCAGCATATTCCACATAGAGTGACCCTATATCTATATACCTGCCTCAGCAGTCACTGCACAATGAAAATCAGCCCTGACAAATTTACTTTTTCAAAACCCCTCCCCTCCGTATGAGCGTGTAATACCCCTAAATAACAGTCACCAAAACATCCACCGATACATGGAGCAAATCTACCGGACAGATGATTGTTACTAAAAAACTCCTACAAAACCAAGACCCTAAACTATTACTACAAAAGGATCAAATAATCCTGCCAGACCCTGACCAAACGCGACCCCCACATGTGACCATCAGCTGTACACAGGCTCTGATTACATATACCACCGCCATACAGTGACCAGATAGCGGTAGATACTTGTTGTATGTAGATGCTCAGCAGAAATATAAGTGATTACCCTGCAGTTACATTTAGTGACTCACCGGAGACATCATTTCTGATCAGCATCGTTCACTTTCCCTTTTCTTCTCCATCCGGTTCTCACCTTCATGCTGATTGCTCCCGGCCAATACTCGTCCCTGCGGATTTGGACACAAATATCTTAGAATCCTCACATTTCCAGCAACTCCTTAATTATAGGTATATAAGTCCCCTCAGTTAGGTAGGTGTATAGGTCCCCTCAATTAGGCAGGTATATAAATATAGGGTCACTTAGGCAGTATAGGGGGCCACAGGCAGTATAGGTGGCCACATGCAGGTTTAGGGGGCCACAGGCGTTATAGGGGGATGCAGGCAGTATAGTGGGCCACAGGCAGGTATATGGGGCCACAGGCAGTATATGGGACCACAGGCAGGTATATGGGGCCACAGGCAGTATATGGGGCCACAGGCAGTATATGGGGTCGCAGGCAGTATAAGGGGCCACAGGCAGTATATGGGCCCGTCGGCAGTATAGGGGGCCACAGGCAGTATAGGGGGCCACAGGCAGTATATGGGACCACAGGCAGGTATATGGGGCCACAGGCAGTATATGGGACCACAGGCAGGTATATGGGGCCACAGGCAGGATAGGGGGCCACAGGCGGTATAGGGGGCCACAGGCGGTATAGGGGGCCACAGGCAGGCATAGAGGAGAACAGGCAGTAAAGGGGGCCACAAGCAGTCTATAGGGGGCCACAGGCAGTATATGGGGCCACAGGCAGTATATGGGGCCACAGGCAGTATAGGGGGCCACAGGCAGTATATAGGGGGCCACAGGCAGTATAGGGGGCCACAGGCAGTATATGGGGCCACAGGCAGGTATATGGGGCCACAGGCAGGTATATGGGACCACAGGCAGGTATATGGGACCACAGGCAGGTATATGGGGTCACAGGCAGGTATATGGGGCCACAGGCAGGTATAGGGGGCCACAGGCAGTATAGGGGGCCACAGGCAGTATATAGGGGGCCACAGGCAGTATAGGGGGCCACAGGCAGAATAGGGGGCCACAGGCAGTATATAGGGGTACCGAGGCAGGTAAATGCTATAAAAATAACAACATTAATACTCACCTTAGCATCCCCGGCGAGCGCGCTCCGTCCTCTTCAGCCCGCGCTCCTCCGGCAGCTCCTCGGGCGCACAGCCTGTGACGCGCTGTGCGTCCGAGTACAGGCAGCGGCGTGATGAGGTCATTACATCGCGCCGCTGCCAGCTGAGCAGCACGGGGCCGCGGCAGGTCCTCAGTGCAATGAGGACCCGGCGGCCCCGCTGTGTCGGACCCGGAGACGGTCCGACACTGTCTGCGGGGCAGGGAGCGCTCGCTCTCTGCTCCGCAGAAGCCCTCGGATGTATGTGTGTCCAGCGGACGCACATGCAGCTGAAGGGTGGCAGGGCCAGTCGATGCTCCAGGCTCATGGCAGCGGCCTGGAGCCCGGGAGGTTCGGGGCACAGGGGTTTTATTCGGGGCCCGAGCCCCGAATAAAACAGCCTCGCGGCGCCCCTGATGAAAAGAAGAGGAACCAATACTGACCAATGTGTTAAACCACTAGCAACAGTAGCCCAATCAGCGTACGTTCCAATGATAACTACACCTTGCTTTTAATCACAGAGCCAATTGTTCACACAAATACATCTATATTTCCATAAGGCATGGTGCACCCCAATGGGAAATAAGTCCAGAAAAACGCGGATCTGTAGTAAACCAGTGCACTTCTTTAATTGAGGAACTCAAGTGCAACACAATACAGGCAAGACAATGAGTGGCTTCTCCAGTCTCCTCCCTGGTAGACTAAGGCTCTGAGCTTGGCTAGCTGTCCCTCTCTCTCTCAGATGGATGGTATGCTTCCTGGTCAAAGGGCTGGTAACCCAAGATCTCTGGCTTGGTATCTATAGAATTCACTTCTGGTCAAACAGTGCTAGCCGTTTATATATTTTCTAGATGATCTAGAATCTTCTAATAGGAGGGCTGGAGTGGAGAAGCACAATCCTTGAACCAAGATTGTTACAATTTCAGTCTCTCATTCATTTGTATAGAGTCTCCATTTTGGCCTGTGGGAATGAGTCAGCATTTTTTTAAGACAGTTGAAGGTCACGGTCTGATTATTCCCCTCCAAAACTCAAATGGGCATCTTCTAGCAAGGTGGAAAGTTGCCAACTTCTCAGTCCATAAGTAGTAAGTTTTAGAGTGTCTTAGTATCAGTTTGCTATGTCTTAACCCATCCCAGAGCAGATGAAAGTGCAAACAAACAGAACATCTTATAATAAACAATTCAAGCTGGGTTCAACAATATAAAACTATGCGGAAGCACATAACAGAATAAACCATGGTACCAAGATAGCAAGGTGTTAATGACTGCACAACAGCAGTAGGATAAATATCCTCAGTCCAAAGTACCCTTGTTCTGGGACACTACCTATAATTACCCTTTCCTCACCCCCTACACCAATACATCTGGAATATTTCTGAAGCAGTCAACACCTTCAGTTTTAGGGCGACATGTATGAACGGGCTTTTCGCCTGTTTTCTGGCGTATACTGCGCCTCCCGGCCCGAATCCCCCTGTCGGACGCGGGGATTCAGTGTTAGGCGCAGTGTTCGCCACTTTCAGCTGCGCCCCGCATGAAGGGGCGGGAGGGGCCGGTCTGGGCCGGGGTAGGGGTTTTCCCGGGGGGGGACGCGGCGCGCTCGAAAACCCCGGGGTTACGATGGCGATGGGCAAAGCGAGGCACAGTGCGGGGCCCCCGGCAGCTCCGAAGGCAGACCATTTTTTTTTAGTCAAAACCCTCCACAGAGGGGAAGTGAAGCAGGATCGGAACATGCGAGGGAAACGGATCAAATCGCGACAGAAATCTCGATGCCCGCTCCGTCAGCAGGATATGATTCCCAAAAAATTGCATTATAAAGGCGGAAAAAAGTGTCGAAAAAACTGAACGTAAAAAAATAAACATAATAAAAAAAAAACACTTTCCCAAAAATCTAGAACGGCGCAATATCAAAAATTTTGATATTGGGGAAATTGCCGGGGAAAAAACATAATTTAAATTCTGAAAACCTTTTCCATTGGTCGGGATAAACCAGCCCAACAGAAAAGGACGGAGTGAACCATTTAAAACCCCCATGGGAAGGATTGACCAACAGAAACCTGGCGGGATAATTCAAAATCAGTAAAAAGACAGAAAAAAGCTGATTTGGGTGAGCTAGCGGGGCTTGGCAGCTCGGCCAATCAATAGGAGCGACAAAAACCCTTTTTAGTCTATGGGAAGTTTAGACCAACAGAACCACGGCGCAATAATTCAAAAAAAATAAAAAAACAAAAAGAGCGATTGGGTGAGTAGCGGGGTGCTTGGCTACCCAGCCCAAACGAGCGCGGGGCTACTTCTCCCATATGTCTAGGAAGATGGGGGGACTGAAAACTCGGAACTCAGGCCGTGCGGCATAAGTATTAATAAAAAATATTTTTATTAAGTGTCAAACATTATCAGATAAAGAGCAGAACCCTTCTTTACAAATAAAGCAGTTAAAAACCCGAACAACACGATTGTCGCCGAGACCGGCGCTACATAGGGAATTGCAATAGAGAGAATCGCCGGGAAATACAGTAATTCAAATAGTTTAAGCTATTCTCATTGGTCGGCATAAACCAGCCAATCAGAAGAGGAGCGACAATGTCCCATTATAACCTATGGAGGAGAATTGACCAATCAGAATAGGAGCAACAATGTCCCATTATATCCTATAGAGAAAAATTAACCAATCATATTCAAAGGCGGGACAGTTCAAAATACATTAAAAATGCAGAAACGAGCTGATTGGTTGAAGAAGTGGTCCCGATGTGTATATAAAACTAATGATAATATGGAGGTAACGAAAAAAAAATAATCAATAAAATCATGTTTATTTCTTTATTTTCGTTGCACCCATACTATTGATCCTTGGCTAACGAAAATAAAGAAATAAACATGATTTTATTGATTTAATATTTATTTTTCGTTACCCCCATACTATTATGGAACAGTTTTTCGGCGCAGCCCCGCACGGCGCCTAGGTCCCACACTGCGCCCATGTCCCCGCACTGTGCCCCACACACACAGGCGAGGCGCGGCGGACTTTTCCCCGCATGTATGTCCGCACTACCTCCGGCGCCGAATCCTAGGCGCAGCCCCGCACTGCGCCTCGGACCCGCACTGCGCCTAAAACACAGGCGAGGCGTGGCGGACTTTACATTGTATGTATGAGCGCCCCACGGCCCCGACATAAATCAGGCGCAGATTCCACCGGAAAACTAGCGGAAAGGTGCGCCCCGACCCATCGGGATTCATACATGTGGCCCTTAGAGTTTTTACTATTTATGTAATTAAATATTTTTGAGTTATTTTTGCTTTCTTTGACAATGGGCTCCTTTGTTTTAGTATTTGCAATCATTTATTTGCATTTTACAAATTTTATTTTACTCTTTGTAAAGTTTTAATGCCTCCTCACCACCTTCCTCCTTTATTACTTAAAATTCTTTCTTTTTTTTTACTTATTGCACCCCTGATTTTGGGTATAAATCTATCCTTACAGGTCACATACACCCAAACCTGCTAATTCTCTTCCTTCGGGTGGATGGGATCTTTCACAAGACAATGCAACATGTCACATGGCTATAAATGTCAGACATTCCAAGTACCATACTGGCCACCAAATTCCTAATACTTCAACACAATTATTAATAATAATAATAATAATAATCTTTACTTATATAGCGCCAACATATTCTGCAGCATTTTACAATTTAGAGGGTATAAGTACAGACAAAAAACAAAAATGACACAGTAAAAAGCTACTGAAAGATTAGACACAAGGGGCGATGTGTATGAAAAGGTTTTTCACCCTTTTTCTTGCATACAATGCACCTAACTGAGCAAGCTCCGATGTCTAATGAATGTGTTAGGCGCATTGTTCGTAAGACTCAAAACTTTCAAATGCACTTAACATGAAGTGGTGTTCTGGGGATGTTATGGAGGTGTGTTACACCACATTTGTAAGTTTAAACACATATATAAATGTGGTTCGGCAAAACTAGGTGTATTACTGCTCCGCCAAGCAGACCTATCCTCAATGTGGTCTGCCTGAGGAGTCGAAGTGAAGCTAGATTTGCTGTAAGGGGCAAAAATGTCCCTTGTTTCTCAACTTACACCACTGCAATAATAAAAAGTGATTTATTATAATTATCAAACTGTATAAAATGTAATTATTTAAATTTTAAGAAAAATGTTATCATATAAAATTAATATAAAAATATATATCCCCAAAATATAGAAATGTCTCCTATAAAATTTATTTAAAATTCATAGAATCTTAAACTAATTTTACATTAAAAAACCCACTGATTATGTTGTTCAGATTTTTATATTTTACATTTTTACTACATTAAATTTAAATTTTATTTTTGCTGCTCTCACCCCTTATTCTACATACAGCAAGAGCAGGATCAGTACCATAGTTTCTATTCGCTGACATGCTATTCTAATGACGTCTCTTATTTCGAGCCTATATATAGCCTTTATACATATTAGGAGCATTACTTATGCACCTAAGTTCTGTAATGTACCTAACACATAGGCGAGGCGCGTCGAACTTTACACACCATTTATGAACGCACAAAAAACACATTCATACAATGCAGTCAGCTTAGCTTCAGATCCCTGTGACACCCTACCAAGTCTTTACCGAGTCATTCTTAGCCTGTCTAGCTGTTGTCCATACTGCACACATTCATAATAATGTGTATATTCTTTTATAAAGGGAGGCAGTATTACTGTAGTTATATTTATACCTTCATATATCAGTATGCAAATATAAAAATATAGAAAAAAAGCAGCACTCAAAGAAGAAAAAAGAGAAAAAATGGGTGCCAGCAGAAAGAGTGGAAACTCTTAAATACAGACCAAGAAAAAAATTCCACGGCACTCCAAGAAGAAATGATGGTGTAAGAGTGGTTTATTCCTCCATACCCATAAGCGACGTTTCTGCTTGACAAAGGCTCCGTGAGGGAGCAGAAACGTTGCTTATGGGTATGGAGGAATAAACCACTCTTACACCATCATTTCTTCTTGGAGTGCCGTGGATTTTTTTCTTGATCAGTATGCAAATAGTTAAATTCTTGTTCATAATAGGAAATATTATAATAGGAATGTTTATGTCTATTTGAGGAACATCTGAAAATTATAGAATCAGTGTCCAATTGAGGTATGGTGGAAAATTAGACCAGAAGTACAATTGTCTTGCGTTATGAATTTCTTGCTTTTAAAAAAAGACAAGCTCTGTGTTACACAATAAGGTGCTCATATCTGCTTATTAATGTTACCTTCATGGCAGTGTGAAACAGTTTCCCTCGACTGATGAAGCAACCATCTGCTTGCTGTTGCTGGCCAAGCCAAGTCACAGATTGTTGCAAGACCTTATCGTCAATAAATGTGTAGCGCTTAGCCTGGTAGAAAATCTTAATCACAAATGCAGTGAGCCTTGTGAGATAAAAAGTAACAATTAGTGTAGTAGCAATGTAAATCCTTTAAACAAAGCAAAAGAGTGGTAAATCACAGTGCAGAAATAGTTTATGAGACAGTGTAAGAAGAACAGAGGAACATGCTATGCAGAAAGTCTGTCAAATATAGCTTATAATGTTATTCCCTATTTGTACATTTTTATAACAATATACTCAAAAAATCTGTTGAAGCTAATTTGGTAAATAAAGATAAGAGGAGGATGTAGGTTAGATGCACAATTTTTCATTATAGTACATTTAAAATGAATCTACTACTGCATCTACTTTATCTACATCTACCGTACTACCGCTTCTACTTTTATGCAGAAAGATTAAAATGCCTCTTACAATAGCAGTTATGTGGGATTGCTACATATTTTTTTTTACTATTTTACTTTGGTAACACAGTGAAAGTGTTTTATATTTAAATATTAAAAACAAATACACTAACTGATAAAAAAAAATAATGCAACCAGTATGGAATGTCAGATTGCTGCAAAACTTGGAATGCAGTTATGTCTCAGGTAGAACTGTAAATGATTACAGGTTTTGTCTACTTAGACATTAGGTCCTGCCACAGGAGGGTGTAATAAAAGAGCTTCCCCCACTGTCCTGTAAAAAGGCTTTCAGAGACTGCTTTAGGGTAGTTTACCTCTTGGTAAGAAATCATTGACTGCTAGACATGCTTCACTGATTTTGCAAAGTTGACTAAATTTAGAGGGGACACATTATTCGATTGCGAGAAGAAGGGTTGTGGCTTTGACATGGCGCTTGTCTCAAAAAGGGTGACCTTTTACCGGAACCTACCCCTATCAAAACCTTGTATAACACCCTAAAATATTAGGTGACGATGGAAAAAATGCACTACCACAAATTCCTGACAAAAAACAAAAGGCAATGAAAACTAGATCTCAATATAGACAGGCAAAATGGCAATACCTACAGAAGAATTCCATATAATCTAAAATGGTATACCATACAAATATCACCATCTCTGGACACAGTTCAGGCAAAGTTCTCTAAACAAAGTCCAAGGCTGTCTGGCCTTGTTTCAGAGAACTTTGCCTGTCTAGAGTAGGGTTATGTCTAGGGTTTTTCTATGGTATTAGTCTATATTTTATCTTCTTCTTAATTAAAAGTTATGTTTTATGAGGGATTTACATTTCTACTCTGTGAGTTACAATTTTCTTATAGCATAAGCTATCTTTATGTAGAGCAACAATTCTTTTTTTAGATTCTCAGAGAGTTATTTGTCATGAGGTGCCATGTTGAACGTTCAGTGACCAGTATGAGAGATTGTGAGAGCAATAACACCAAATTTAACACACCTGCTCCTTATGCACGCCTGAGACCTTGTAATACTAACAAATCACATGACACCGGGGTGGTAAAATGGCAAATTGGGCACAATTGGTGCATTTTGACTTAGGGGTGTAATCACTTTTTTTGCCAGGAGTTTAGACATTGATGGCTGTGGTCTGAGTTATTTTGAGGGAACACCAAATTTACACCATTATATAAGCTATATATTGTATCAAAGTGTCATATCGTCAGTGTTGTCCCATAAAAATTTATTGCAATATTTACAAAAATGTGAGGGGTGTAGTCATTTTTGTGAGATACTGTACAGTATATAATCATATGATACATAGATGTAATGCTTCATTCAAATTCAGGAACTCCTTCTTAATGCCTTGTTTTATCAATAAATGTATAAAAAATCAAGTCTATAACTATAATTCAGTCCCATAGCCAAACCCCTTCCCTTCATCAAATGGCAGCAAAATGAAACAGAAGCATAAGCAGCAATTTTTCTTCATTAGAGAAATTTGAGACAGAATTAATAGGAAGTAAAAAAATATTTACCAAGTACTTCCTTCTGTATCACGCATTCCAAATGCACTATATGAGCCATCAGTGTGTTTGTAGGAGAGCTCTTGTTGATATCCTAGTGACAGGGAGCATAACAGTAGTTGGTAATGGTCAGGGGCGTAACTAGAGAAGCCAGGGCACCAAAGCAAACTTTTGGATGGGGCCCTACAACCCCCTCCCCCCTTGCCCACCTCCCTGACCACGAACATTTACCAGGACATGCTGTTAGATGATACAAGGGGTAAATACCTTACCCTACATATCACCATCATACTGCTACCAAACAAATCCCACTATACCTAGACCAACATTACCAATAACTCTACTACATAAGGATGTGATTATACCACCAGAACATGACCACAAAGTGACTGAATAATACCCCTACACTATTACTGCAGTACACAAAGACCAATAGTACCGCCATATAGTGACCATATAGTAGTATATACCAGTGTACACAGGCTTTGCAGACTGTATATAACCACCATACAGTGACCATATAGTGGTAGATACCAGGTAGACAGGTGCTTTGCAAATAGTTCACTTACATTTAGGGCCTCACAGGTGACGTCTTGTCTGTTGAGTTGTTCACTTTCCCTTTTCTTCTCTATTTGGTCCAGACCTCCATGATGACTTACTCCGTCCACCACTCGTCCCTGAAGAATTTACAAACACCTGAGACTCCTCACTTTTTTTTATCATTTTCCCAACTGGGTGCCCCCTCCCCCTATGTACAAACTCCCCATTTATAAAGGCCCAAATGGTAATTTCCCCCTGGTAATTATAGGGCTCCCCCAGTCGGTATTTAGGCACAACGGGGCCCCCGGGCGGTAGCTAGGTAGCTTGGCACCCATCGGGCAGTAGCTAGGTAGCTTGGGGAGACTTAGGCAGCTTCGGGCCCCCGGGCGCTAGCTTAGGGTTCCCATGTAGGTAGAATGGGGGCCCCCTGTAGATTATGCCACCCCTACAGGTAGAATAGGGCATTCTGTAGATTAGGGCCCCATTGTAGGCAGAATAGTCCCCCCCTGTAGATTTGGGCCCCCTGTAGGCACAATAGTCCCCTCTGTAGATTAGGGCCCCCCATGTAGGTAGTAGTCAACTCTGTAGATTAGGACCCCCTTGTAGGCAAATACGTCCCCCCCCACGCATTAGGGCCCCCTGTATGCATAGTTACCCCCCACCCATTAGGGCCCCCGGTAGGCATAGTGCCCCCCCCACGCATTAGGGCCCCCTGTAGGCACAGTTCCCCCTCCCCCAGTCATTAGGGCCCCCTGTAGTCATAGTTCTCCCAAGCATTAGGGCACCCTGTAGGCATAGTTCTCTCCCCCAGGCATTAGGGCCCCCTGTAGGCATAGTTCTCTCCCCCACGCATTAGGGCCCCCTGTAGGCATAGTTCTCCCTCCCAAGCATTAGGGCCCCCTGTAGGCATAGTTCTCCCCCCCCCAAGCATTAGTGCCCCCTGTAGGGATAGCTCCCCCCTCCAAGCATTAGGACCTCCTGTAGGCATAGCTCCCCCCAAAGCATTAGGGCCCCCTGTAGGCATATTTTCCCCTCCAGGCATTAGGGCGCCCTGTAGGCATAGTTCCCTCCCCAAGAATTTGTGCCTCCTGTAGGCATAGTTCCGCCCCCCCAAGCATTAGGGCCCCCTGTAGGCATAGTCCCTCCCAAGCATTAGGGCCCCCTGTAGGCATTGTTCTCCCTCCCCCAAGCATTAGGGCGCCCTGTAGGCATAGTCTCCCCCAAGCATTAGGGCCCCCTGTAGCCCCTGTAGGCATAGTTCCCCCCAAGCATTAGGGCCCCCTGTAGGTACAGTTCTCATCCCCCTCCAAGCATTAGTGCCCCCTGTAGGCATACTTCTCCCCCAAGCATTAGGGCTCCCTATAGGCATAGTTCCCCCCCAAGCATTAGGACCCCTGTAGGCACAGTTCTCCCCCACCCCCACCCCCCGTCTTTAGGGCCCCCCATAGCTAATTACTTACCTGTCCGCGCTCCCCCAGTATCTCGGTCTCCTCCCGGCCCCAAGCCTGCTGTTTTAGGCTTGGGGCCGAGACCAGGAAGCTCGGCAGGTGTCGCGATGACGTCACTTCCGCCGCACCGCCTGCAGAGCGATGTACGGCACATAGCTCTCCCTGCTCCGCCGTTTATCTTAATTGTATGCACGTCCGTGCACCGCGCATACAATTAAGATAACCTCTGTGAAGCAAGGGGGTGGAGCCTGGCAGCAGCGGGCCCCTCCTGGCTTCACAGGCCGGTTGTACTGCCCTATTGGCGGCCCTGGCTGGGCCCCCGCAGCTCTGCACCCGCCGCAGTGAACTGTTATGTTCATTGCCGGCGGGCGCAGGAGAGGCATTACCGGGGTACAAACGTGTTTTGCGTCCCCCGGGGAGCGCCCCCCCCTAACCACCGAGCCCCATGGCAGTTTGCTTCGTCTGCTACCCCGGGGTATTTTACGCCCCTGGGAAGGGTAATACAGTGGTTTCATTTAACAACAGTACAAATTGTTCCGGACCATTGTTTTTTGAAACCTTCTCTGGGGAAAACTGTTTTTGGGTTTCTAAAACTAAAAATTCGCAAAAATAATTCAAAAATATAAGACACTTAAGCAGATACCCAAACGAAAAGCAAGTTCTTAATAAAACACCCCAAAAAAAGGGAAATCCTATCGATTTTTAGGATAGGAACTTCTTCTTTTTCTGAGTCATGTACTTCATACACAGTGGGGATGATTTTCCCATAAACAAACCAAAAAATGTATGTATCCAGCTAACCTAAATATATGCATATGTTGTGGTTTTACTGGGTTTTAAAAGTTTTTATATTTAAATTGTACTCGTAATTATTAACAGCTTGATGATATGCTGTGAGTATATCCCCTTTTGAATACAGTCAGTTTGTATGTCTTTTTTCTTTCCTATATGACATTACTACATGTGTGTCTTTGCCATCCCATGCCCTCCTTCAGCTTCTTTCTTCCTCCCATATAAAGCTTTGTTCAGTATGCACATATATTGACTATGAGTAAGGACTACGTCTGAAACGTGTTAGTGGTTTTTGAACTGCACAGTTTTTTTCTTTATGTAGTGCTGAGTTTTTTAATTTTATTTTGTGCTATAAGTAAAAAATTAAAAAGGGTTTTTCTTACTACAAAGACATACCAATGATGGGAAAAAAAAAAAGCCTTGGCAAATTTGGGTTTGCATTACCCAAATCATTTGTATGGAAAATGAGCTAATCTGGTGTTCTACACCCAAAATGCACCTGGGTCGGGCCCGCCCCCCTTTTTTTTGTAATTGGCTGACGATATTCATTCAGTCTGTCCCCGGCAGCCCCCGGGATGGGATACGGCCCCCCCGTGCTGTAGGGGTGCCTGCCTCTGCGCTTACTCCCTTCGAACTGTGGAAAAAAAGTGAAAACCCAATCCTGATATATGTGTGTGTATAAAAAAGGTGTCTCAGCCCTCTCCCCTACCCCCTTTTCCCTGATAGTTCTATGTAAAGGATCTGGGAAATTACTGAGTCTCTAGCTGCTAGATTCACTCTCTCCTCATATAACACAACCCTATACCCTGTGCTCCCCCCCCATATAACAACCTTATATAGGCAGCTCTAGCTCCTGCCTGATAACAGAGTGGGGGGGCAGCGTGCCTTTCTCACATTTGTGTCATCAGTTCAGGCTGTATGTACAACTGTTTACACCAATTCAGGTGTACTGGTTACAAGGAACCTGTGCAGCCAGGAGGTGGCAGCTCTGTAAACTTGAGAACTGACCAGTGCAGGAGGTCTGCAGAGCTGTAACATCCTCTCCCTTCCACTGATCACACACAATGATGATGTCACAACTCTTCAATGAGGGAACACACACCTACTGGGAGGAGAGACCCACCCACTGAGAGGAGAGACCTGCCTACTGGGAGGAGAGACATGCCTACTGGGAGGAGAGACACGCCTACTGAGAGTAGAGACTCGCCGTTTTATTTGAAGCTGTAACAGATAGAAACAGCTCAATCTTGCAAAAGCGTGTAATGATAAAACCCTTTAAGTTTTATCTTTTTCAGGTTTTTTCTTTTTGGGATGTGAAGATTTATCAATACTGTCTAACACTAAGATAGTGTAAACTTAGACTAGACAGACTTAAAATGCACCAGAATATTCATAATGTTGATAAATCCTGCACAGGCTTCAACTGTCTAGCCTTCTCTTAGTTGGCTTACTGTAACGGTCAGTGGTAGTGGATCCTCTGGACCACCACAAGCGATGGTAATAGCCACGCAAGGGAGCGGAGTCTATGTAGGCCCGGTTTTCACCAGAGCCCGCCATAAAGCGGGATGGACTTGCTGCAGCGGATTGCTACCAGGTCGCTAACCCTGACGTGACTTGCTTGAGTCGGCGGCCTAGGTGCGCCGTGGTACAAAATCGTGATGCAGGCTTGTAGTCGGGGACAGGCAGGAAGGTCAGGACAGACGGCTATGGTTCGTGGTCGAGGGACAGAGGCAGAAGGGTACGATACACAGTAGCGGCAACAATACACAATGGAACGCTCCACTCTAGGCACAGGGCACTCTCGATTCGATAACTGAAGGGTTATGAGGAAAGGGCAGGACTGAAATAGGATCACCTTTAAATTTAGCTACAGTACCGCACGCGCGCCCTCGAGGGCGAGTGTGCACCTGGCCAGCAGCAAGAGAGCACGCCAGGACAGGAACAGGAGCGCGGCAAGATAAGTGGGGGACAGAGCTACGGGCGCGCCTGCAGCCCGAGTACCGAGGTCGCTGCGGAGGTGCGAGTGTGTCCGCGACCCGACACGAGTGTCGCGGGGACACCCATTACACTTACTTTGTTGCTTTTTTTTCGTGGGGCAGAGTCACACACTAAGCCACACCCTTTTTTACCTCTTTCTTTCTAAAACACATAATAAATGTGATGTAAAACATGTAGGCCATTATTTTTTACATAAATTGCACCATCATTCAGGCACAATTGCCTTAACCCTTGTCTGGTACCATGAAAAAAAAAAACACTAGTGGCACCATGGGGTCAATATGACCCCACCACTAAATTTTGTATTTCTATAAATTTATTTTGGTCAGGATTTATTTAAATAATGAAATACACCCCTTCAGTCGTCCTTGAACCTTTTTAATGTCAGGATGTTTTAATAAACGCAAGTGAATAATTGACATTTTCAGCAAACATGGTCATGTGTGAAGCAATAGAAATGTAACATTTTCTCATTTGGAATTATCTGCAGTAAATTACTTTTTTATTATCAACTTTTGCTCTTTACACTTATTATTACATTTTTTGATTTGTCTATGTAGAAATTATGGACAGCACTGAATCATCAAAATAAAGCTCAAAAGCTTTAACTGAGTTATCAGAATAGAATTATTGCGTTATTACACAAACAGTACCATGGAGTAAAACTGAAAATAGCATGTGCAATATGTCAGTTTAACCCTCATAAGAAAATACACAAGATGCCATAATTGTGTGGAACAACATGTGTTGGCAACTACAAAAGCAATCTGCATGGGGTAACATTGACCTTGTGCCTTAATATACCAGAAAAAAATTGGGGCCACCCTCACCTAATACTCAAGGAGTTTGTCATCTTGGCACTTGTAAGGGGCAGTAGAGAACACGTGCCATAGTACTGTACTGTACTGTACAGCAGCACTACTAGAATGTCAATAATCGCATGCACTTCACTAATACAGATGTTTTACAAGTAAAATGTTCATGATAATTGTTTGGATCTTCCATTCAGGCACATATACCCCAGATTAGCAGTGTCTGTGATGTATGTTGAGTGTGATATCAAGATACAAATGTGACAGGAAAGAATATTGTATGTTGAAAATATTGTATCTTTAGGCCATTGTAACTTAAAGAACCACTGCTTCAGAACAATGCTAGAAAGTAAGCACCGCTCTGGCACAGCCTGAGCTGGCACACAGGGATATGCCCATGATGCTGCCCGGTAGGCATAACCCAAGGGAGGTTATATATTGACCTCCCCTGGGTCCAGGAGAGCATTTGGCATAGTGCTCTCCTGCCCACGTTGCAACAGAGGTGTAGGAGTGTGTGAGGGAGGTGCTGGATGAAGCTGCAGTGCCAGATGTAGCGCTGGTGAAAGAGAGATACGGGCATAGGGCTAGGCCTTGCCAGAGACTTATCCCAGAGCACATGCCCAGGGCTTGCCGTAGCCCACCAGGCAGAGTGGTACGTCCCTACATTAGGGGGTGGACTCATCGGCCTGGTAGGAATCCAAGTAGGCAGGTAGGCCCAATGGGGGGCAGCAAACCTCAGCTTTTTTCTGGGTTGAGGTCGGAAGTTGCCCCAGACAACAGGGTGGCAGCAGTGATGGCAGATTCCCCCAGTGATGTTCCACCAGGGAGGTTGCCAGACAGCGTACCACACCAGGAGATTCTCCCACATGGTCCAGCAGGGATGGAGCCTTGGCGGCCAAAATGGGCGGCATTTTTGCTGGCCTTTCCTTGACTTCCACAAAATTGGATACCCAGGCCACGTGGGCGTGGCACTTCTCTCCTTCTTAACAGCTCCAGATAGCCCTTGCTTCGCTAGGCTGGGCATTAAAGGCACAAGCCGACGTATTGAGTGTAAAAGATGTGCTGGAGATGGCGACAGGCAACTGAAGTCCAGATTATTTCACTTTTGGCGGCTTGTGAACTAAAAACCTCCAAAAATATTCATGTATCCTAAATAACAGAAAGGGTTTCTCAAAAACTCCTATGTGCCTTTTGTTTTTTTTGTTGATAGTGTGCTACTGATATGGGAATGTGTATGTATATTGCTGCCATACCAGTGTGCACCAATGCTAATTTTTTTTCAAAAAAGTTTTTGGATGTGCAAAACCAAATATTGTTTTCTAGCAAACAAAGGGAACAGGGATTATAGCAAGAAGGAAAAGAAGCGAAAGCGCCATTGGCGGCTCATTCCTAAAACATTTACGAACTGGTTACAGACATTTGCCATTCTGGCAAATGTGGTGGGGGGAAAAACACCGGAGCATTGCTCGGCCTTTTATTCCCCAGGGGATGGTCGGTTAATGATGACATAGACCCCAAACTCTGTACAGTGGTTTATATGATGTTTTATGCGGTGCTACATTTAGGGCCACATGTATGAAAACTGTTTAGGTCTAAAATTCACTTTGTTGCCCATAGCAACCAATCAGAGCACCCCTCTCATTTTTCCAGAGCACTATATGAAATGAAAGGGGCTCTCTGATTGGTTGTTATGGGCAACAAAGTGAGTGTTAGACCTGGACAGTTTTCATACAGGTGGCCCTTAGTGCGTTTTCATGGCAGGGGATCATTGATGGCCAAACCGATATTGGGTGGCTACAGAAGCAGCGGAATATGTGCTCTGGACTGAGTTGGTATGGAAGATCGGAAGATGGTAATCCCATTGGTACGGGATCTACATTCGCCTTCATTTGGTCTAAAGTAACAGTTATTCACTTTGGAAGGGGTTAGGTTAAGGGATATGGAGGAAGGTCAGGATTTTTATGTTTTCCCCTTTGTGGTGTTGTTTTATGTTCTGTTTTTTATGTTCTAGTTCATTCCTCATGTCTGGTGTGGTTACTTGGTCATTCCTTTGTGCACTCTGGTGCTGAGAGAGCAGACATGAGACCGAATGGCAATTGGGTTTTCCCCGAATTGTGGCTGTGGTGTGATGGCTTGGGAGGAGAGGAACGATGTGAACGGATGTGGTGCCTAAAGGTATTTGCTGTGCAGAGTTGGCCAGGCCCCCAGTGATACTAATATTGCATGTTGGGGGCAATGACTTGGGTGTACGTACTTTCCAGGAAGTGATACTGGACATTAAATATGATCTGTTAAGATTATGTTCCTTTTTTCCTGGTTTAATCATAGTTTGGTCGGACATTGTGTATTGGAACTACAGGAGGGGGGGGGCAGGTCTGTTGAACATTTAAATAAGACCCAGGTGTAAGTCAATAGGGCAGTTTCTGGTTTTGTTACCAGGAATGGTGGGGTGTATGTTCATCATTCATAACTTGAATCTGGCCGGAGGAACTTCTGGTTGACTGCTATGGGTGCCAACCTTTAGGCTTTGACTATTCAGGAGGGTGTGGAGAGAACACTGGTGACCTGCATGCATGAGGTGTCATGGCATGCTCACGGTGGTGAATAGGGGTCCTTGGAAAGATCTTTTAGCTCCAAGGACCTCAGCCCCAAATGTTGTGAATGTTCATCAAAGGACAGTTTTTTTTGGGATGGTTTGTGTTGTATACTTTGGTATATGGTTCTTTTTATTATTATAGTATATGTATGGTTTTGTATTTTATAAAACTGCTGCTATGGCCAATTTAATCAAACCCTTGAGTCCTGTGTCTTTGTGTGGTTAGAAATGGCTTAGGGGGAAGGGACAGGAGTAGTTGGTATGGTAGTCCATCAGTAGCAGTGGTTGGTAAGTCAGGAATGGGTTGGTTTGTAGTAGTATGTATGGGAGTCTCCTGGATGGATTCTGAGTTGCGTAGAGTCATGAGTTTTATGAGGAATTTTATAAAACAAAAATCGTACTTCAATCGATAGACTTCAAAACCATCATTTATAGCTGATCTTTCTAAATAAATATCCGAGTCTTAGTAACAAATCTGGAACAGGACTACAAAGCACCCTTGGCACTCAAATCCAAGCAGCCAAGGAAAAGAAAATAATGCTGCACAATGCAGCAAATTTCGCTTTACTTGCCCCCCTCTGAAAATAATTATATTATACAACAAACCCACCAAATTAATCATAATATGCAACATTCCACTCTGGAATTAATTACGATAAACTGTACCCCCTGAAATTAAAATTACACACTGTCACCTGAAATTAGGTATATTACACACAACACCCCCGGAAATCAATTATATGACACACTTTACCCCTTAACATTAACTAAATCATATCTTCCCTGAAATTAACTATATTACATAAGTAGTCCCTGAAATTAACTACGGTACTTTACATAAGTAGTCCCTCAAACTAACTATATTACACACAATGCCCCCAAAATAAATTATGTTATACACCATCACCTCTGAAATTCAATTTACACACTGTGTTAACTATAATATACACTGTGCCTGCTAAAATTTTATTATATTACACACTGTACCCCATAAAACTAATAATAATATTACACACTATAATAAGGATCTTTGGTGGTCTAAGGTAATAAGGTGGTTAGTATATAGATCCCTGGTGGCTGCATACCTGGTGATCTAGGGGAGTGAGTGGGTTAATATAAAGATTCATGGTAGTATAGAGCAGTGAGGAGATTATTGTGTGGATCCCTGGTGGAAAGCCCTCATATGCTAGAGGATTAAAAGGGGTAATACAAGCATCCTTGGTGTTCTAGAGCAGTAAAAGGTAAAATGGAGACATCTCTGGTGGTCTAGAGCAGTGAATAGGTTAATGTAACAATCTCTGCTAATCTGGTAGTCTAGGGCAATGAGGGGATTAATTTAAAGATCCATGGTGTAGGACAATGGAGGGGTAAATGCTACATACCTGGGGTTAATCAACTCTTTAGTCTCTAGTATTGCTGTTACTTCCCGTTTCCTCACGGAACTGATCATAGGGATAATAAGTACAGGTAGGTACAGAGGCAATTGTGCTGCTGTAATTATATGGCTGCACAATGCTCTCTATGATTGGGCAGAAAGATTCAGCAACGTTCTGCCTGGGCAGTCAGTCTGTGGCAAGCGGCCCTCTGATTGACCTGACCCACCAAGAATCTGCCAATACCACTGTATACTATAAATGAAAAAAAAAAAAACTCACCGTTTTGCAGGTAACCTATGGCTATTTGTTTTTGTTCAGTACTCAACTGTCCAGTGGCTTTCAGACAATCCAGCACATATACAATGGGTGCCATGGTCAGCATGTTTTGCTCTCCACAGCCGTATGGCATCTGGATAAGTTTATCATGGTTCTGCAGTGCTGTCCCTAAAACGTCACCTAAAACAAAATGTTAAATATGGTGAGAACTAAACTCAAAATATGTGTTACATTCTTTAAATACTTGCCGACCTCTTGTATATATGGCTAGGCAGTGGCTGTTTATCTTTGCACAGATGTTCTGGAACATCCGTACAGAGATCGCAACTGCACAGTTACAGGAGAAGTGAGAAAATTTTTAAAAATTTATGCAAACACGATGGAAAAGTGGTACAATTACAAAACTTATTCTAGCAATACTTTTACTGTTAATAAATAAATGTGAAAAATTGACTTTTTTATTGTTATTTTCCTTCATATAATGAAAAAAAAAGAATGTTATGTAAAAAAAGAAATAAAAATAAAGCCTAACGTATCAGGAAGAAAAGGTGATAAAATTTGTAGAATAACCAAGTGCAAGAAAGTTTTATAACATTCAAATCTGCATGTACTAAGGAAAACTAATATGTGCATAGTCATGAAGGGGGATAAACGACTGGGATAGGAAATGTTTAATAAACCAGTTTTGACTCACCTTCCCGCTACATGGTCAAAATATTATGGCTCTTATTTTTTTTCCTCCATGCCTTCCAAAAGCCAAAACCTTTTTATTTTTTCATCTAGATAGACATATAAAGTGTTCTTTTTTTCCGAGATACAAGATGTACATTTTAATGGTTCCAATGACCTACCATGTAACGTACTAGGAAACCCAAGCAAGTGGGGTGATTGTGAAAAAAATATTTACTTGCAACATGTCTGCCAGGGTTTTGTTTTTACAGCATACATTCTTCAGTATACATTGTGCTTTATCTGTATTCTGCAGGCTAATATGAGTCCATTGAAACCAAATACTGTATATATGGTTTTCTTATGTTTTAGGACTTAAATACAAACTCTCTACATCTTACGTTTGCACTGCAGCGCCATTTTCTGTAGCCAATAGCTTTTTGGTTTTTCCACCTATGAACGTGAGTGCACATTTTTGTAGGCTGAAGTGTAGTTTTATTAGTACAATTTCAGGATACATGCAACTTTTTGATTATTTTTTATTCCAATTTTCAAAAGATATGAAATTACCCAAAAACTGCAATTTTTGTGTTTTGAATTTTTTTTCTTCTACAGTGCTCAATGTATGGGATAGATGATGTTCTATTTTAATAGATTGCACTTTTACAGATGCAGTGGTACCAATTATGTCTAATTTTTATACTTTTAAAACTTTTTTTACTTTAACGTGAAGCCCCCTATGGTACTTGACCACTAAAGGGCTGCAATCACTTGTACAACCCTCTGCATTATATAGCAAATGCAGATGGGTGTACCAAGTTGGTGGTTCTATTAGTTCCTTAATCAACACCGTTCCTTATTCATTTAGATGCCATAGGGATTGGAGCTGGCTCTGATCCTTGCTGTTAGCATTGGGTGTCAGCTGTAATAATCACTGTTTGCCATTACTGGATTAGTTTTTATACAGAACATACTTTATTTTCTTGTATTCTAATCAACTTTTCATGTATATTTAACTTGTACACCTTAAATGAGTTGTTTGGTGGATAAACTTTTTTCTAAATAATATGTATCCTACAGTCAGGCATTTTTGTACTGTACTCTTATTACATTTTCTGTGGGCTTAATGCAGTTCTACTTTAGCTGTTTTTTGACAAGAAGACCAGTAGCTTTGTGTGTCTAGCCCAGTAGTGAAATTGATCAAAGGGGTTGAGTTTTTATTCAGGGCATCCTTTAAATCTACACTTCCATGGTTGTGCCTACCAAGGCTTTTAACATGAGGGAGGAAGCAAGGAATGTCCACTGAAAGTGAGGTTGCAAAAAAGTGAGATAGACAAAGCACAGCAAAGGTTCCTGGGACAAGTGTTTTTACAGAGCAAAAGGAAATGACTTTCACAAAGAAAATGCTCCGACTCAACTGCAGAGAAAGAACACAATTTACAGCACAAGAAAAATACAGATTAACACAGGGAGATAAATTAAGCAATCTGAGAATTTTTTTTGGGCCCACTGGACAACTCCTTTGATTTGTTAGGTCAGTTTATGTATTTATTGTATTATGCATTAACATTGTTCAAACTTGTTTATCTTTTGAATTTCTGCAGGATTTATCTTACCCAACACAGAAACATATGCACTCTCTGATTTCCTCACCCATACAGTTGGGAGCTTAAGCGAGAATAACTTTTCTGTGCTGTCAACAGAAGCTGGAATCAGAGAAAGAGATATATTTATAAGACACTATATTTCATAGCTTTCCAAAGTCCTGTGTTTGGGGGTCATATACTAGAGACTTTTAAAAATGTGAATACATAATGATTATACACCAATCAGCTATAACATTAAACCACTGGCATTCTGTAGTTAGTACCTACCAAAATGTGTCCAAAAAGGACATGTAATGAAGAAATGACAGGGTCATGGACAGCCAAGGCTTATTGATGTGTATTTAAAGCAAAGTTTTGCCAGTGTGGTTTAATCCCACAGAAAAGCTACTGTGTCAGAAATTCCTGCAAAAAGATAATCTTGGCTTTGATTGAAAGGAGTCAGGCCACACAGCACATGGTAGCTTGCTGGTTAGGTGTAAACCAGCCAGAGAGTCTATGCTGACCTCTGTTCACCACTGTTGTTTTGGTTGCATGAGGAGGGCTTACACAATATTAGTCAGATGGTTTTAAGGCTATGGCTCATCAGCATAAATTAAGGGTTAAATCTACCCAACAACCCCTCCACACACCAGTTCTAAAGTAAATTATTCTAATGTTACCATTCAGACATAGGTAGATGTTTTCAGTAATCTCTTTACGAATGCCTGGAGGCTAGATGAAAGAAAGAGTAATAGACCATATTATTCAAAAGCAAATCCAGTTAATATCAGAAATATTGTAGTTAACCTCACTCGGCCATCTGATTATAACTTGCAATATTTGAGATGTTACTACAGATTTTTTAAAACTTACTTTGACTAGAAGTTGTCTTTGTAGTATATCTAGATTTCCACTAGGTGGCAGATATGGTTTCTTCCCTTCACAAAAATCAGAACTGCTAACTGCTTCAGCTCTCACAGTAATAGGCACCAATCCTAGGACACATATAATTCATGGTAAAGATCATAAAACTATCATAAAACTACTTATCATCAAAGCAATATTTGCACTGTTGATTTATTGAGTTTTAGGACCATGATACAGGCTACACTGTAGCTATATGGAAGCGCTTACCTGTATAAATGTTGTAAAAACGTTAAAAAAAAGGTCATCAATAATGAATAATAGAATATTGATAAAAAAAATAGATAAGATAAAACGTTTTCATAGCTGGGAAGCATTTTGGAACATTCAAGAATTGGGCAAACAGACCTCAAAAGTGGAACTGTTTAACACATGCACGATTCTATGTGCAACAGGCACTACATACCCACATCAAAGAACAGATTTTCAGGGAAAAATAGTCCAAAATTCCTTCTCCAAGTTCCAAAAATTTTAATTGTAGTCTGGAAGAAATTAACTAATGTGCAAACATTTAAATATGTTTGCTCAACATACAGCCATCTTGTTTTCAAGAGTAACATCTATCTGTAATTTTTAGCATTTGTTTTAGAAGACCTTTGATGTAAAGAATATATATATATATATATATATATTTTATATATATATATATATATATATATATTTGTATTAGAGATCATAAAATGAGTCATAAGATGTCTACATTTTGGACTGTGATCTAATATTCTAACTCACATGCAAATTAAACTTAAGAACAAACCTACAGTCCCTATCTTGTTCATAACCCGGGGACTGCTTGTATAACAATGAAATAAATAATAATTTGTGCTGTGTTCCTTAAAATAAATTGTAACACACACTATACCCTCTGAAATGAATTAGATTGCACTCTATATATTGCTAAATTAGATAAATAATACACTGTGTCATCTGAAATTAATATAACACATTGCACCAACTGAAATAAATATTAAACACTGTATCCCAAAAATTAGGAAATACACAGTAGCCTATTAACTGAATTTTGCATGCTGTAGCCTAGAAATTAATTCTATCTTACCTTGTACCCCTGAAATTAATTACATTACACATTGTAACTCCAGAAATTACATGACATACTGTACCCCAGAAATTGAATATCATATACTGTAACTAGAGATGGGCGAATTGATACTAATGAAGTGGAATTCGTTTAGAATTTCAGGAAAACTTCGGTTCTGAACGAAGTCGAAGTTTGGGGTAATTCACGTGAACGAAGTGTGCTTTTGATTGATAAAATGGCTGCGAGCACATGGCGTTACATGTGGCAAAGAACTCTGGGAGGAAGAAGGGCATAGCCTACATGACATGTGCAGAGATGAAGCCAATCAGAGACCGTCAGGATTCTGTGACGTCACCGCACTATATAAGTCCGGGCGCGATGCTGGGAGCTCATATCGCTCTCACTGTACTGATTAGGGAAGGTGCTGCCACGGCTGCTTATGATATCTCTTACTAAAGAACTCATTTTTATACAGCGATTTTTGGGGGGGTGTCATAGCTTGTCTCAGAGACTGTTCTCTTAACGTTCTAATTCTGATTTTGTGGGGTATTGGAACTGAAGTCCAATGTGCGTCCAATGCAGCTGCCTATACATTTTAATGCTATCTGCTCACAGCACATTGAATATCCAAGGGTTATCTAAGCCTGTTCCTGTTGTATTTATTTAAATACCACTTAATTTTTGGTTGCTCAATTCATAACCGAAGGTTAATTACAAGTTTTTCTCTTGTGTACCGTAAAATACACGCCATTGTAACACGCTACAAAGCTGGTAATTTTTGGTTGCTCATTTCTTTGGCGCAATTTAGATCCAGGGGTTAATTAAGCATTGTTCTGCTGTTGTGGTCACTAAAAGAAACCTTCTTTTTCACCGCCAACGAAGCAATTTTGCCTGTAGCATAATTCATATCCAAAGGATAATTAAGCCTGTTTGTGGTTTTACATTCAGTAAAATACACAGAGTTTTTCACCGACACATACAAGTCAATTTTGCCTGGCCATTTGTGGAGCGCAATTTATATCCAAGGGTTACCCAAGCTTGTTACTGAGTTCATTTGGAGTCAAATACAGGGTGTGTATTTATCATATACAGATATCTTCATCAAACAGTGTCTGCACATTTTAGAACAAACAGTATGTCAGACAGAGAGGTGGCAGGCTCTTCACCTGCGAGTGGCAGTGGCACAAACATTCCTGGAGCAGGCCCAGGTCGCAGCACAGCAAGGGGACGTCGCAGCAGGGGTCACTCGGTGAGGCCACATCTGCCGCTGTCATCTAGCGGCCGTGTGCTGACCAGCAACCCAAGGGTTCTTGATTGGTTGACTAGGTCATCCACTTCCTCCCAGATGGCATCTGACAACCTCAGTCAAGAGTCGGTGGGAACGTCAGACACATCCCTTAGTTGGCATGGCCCGGGAGCGGGTCAGCGGCCCTCACCTGTCCTCTACTATGTGGTCTGGGCTCAGCGCCACTATAAAGCGAGGATGAACTATTTGAGGAGGGCAGTCAGCAGCTACATGGCAGCGAAGAAATGGGGCCAATATCCCCTGCTTCTTGCAGTAGGCGGCAAAGTATAGATGTGGAGAGTGGCAGGGAGGTCATGTTGTGAGGGGTCAGCCTCTACATACCAAGACCGGTGATGAGGACAGCAGTGACGATGAAACACAAATAGATGATGATGTAGCCGACCGCACTTGGGAGCCGGGTGAGGCAAGGGCTTCATCATCGTCGGGAGAAGAGGGCGTCAGCTTGCGTGTCAGGCAGCGGCGCAGCCAGCAAGTGGGTCGTGTGGCCGTGAGTCAGCAGGATAGCAGCAGTGTGAGGTCGGGAGCCAAACGGCCACAGGGTAAAAAACCCGCTTTACAGGTCCAAGAAAGTAGCGGCACAGGGGCTCAGTGAAGCAGTGGCGGTAGTAGCCACTCAGTACAGAGCGTTGGCGGTAAAATCAGCTACTCTGCGGTGTGGCAGTTCTTTGCTAAGACACCGGAGGAGCCGAATATGGGTATATGTAGAATCTGTAGGCAGAAAGTGAAGCGTGGCCAGGGAGCTAACGTTGGCACCACGGCCCTGGGTCAACACATGCAGCGTCACCATCCGGTGGCCTGGGAGAAACGTGTCTCAGATGTGGTGGTCCATCCTGCCGCCGCAGCAACAGCAGCAGCAGCAGCGCCCAGTGGCACGCATGCCATTGCAGCCAGTCAAGGCTCCACCACCTCTGCAGAAGGGAGATATTTCTCTTTGCCATCATCTTCTGGTCCAGATGCTCCTGCTCCTCGCTACTCATGGCGCCAGCAGTCGTTCAGCGAGGCGATTGCAAAGAGACAACAGTATGTGTCCAACCATCCTAAGGTGCAGAAGCTGACCGTGCTCCTGTCCAAGTTGTTGGTACTGCAGTACCTCCCTTTCCAAATGGTGGACTCTGCACCGTTCAGAGAAATTATGGCTTGTGCCAAGCTGAGATGGAGAGTTCCAAGCAGTAATTTCTTTAACAAAAAGGCAGTACCAGCAGTTCATAAATATGTAGAACAGAAGGTGGGCCAGTCCTTGAGCTTATTGGTTTGTTCCAAGGTGCATGGCAGCGCGGACGTCTGGAGCTGTAACTACGGTCAGGGCCAGTACATGTCCTTTATGGCCCACTGGGTGAATATGCTTCCTGCCCAGGAACACCAACAACTTGGACAGGAGACGCCGCTTTCTCCTCCAGTTGTCAAACTGCGGCACACCTGCGCCAATGTCCGCCTCCTCCTCCTCCACCACCACCACCATCTCAGCCTCCACAAGTACTGCTCCATCATACCACATGTGTAGGGCACTGCGGTGTCACGCAGTTCTACACCTGGCTTGCCTCGGCGAACAGAGTCACACAGGGGAGGAACTGCTCTGCGTCATGCAGCAAGAAATCGATGTGTGGCTTTCTCTGCGCCAACTGCAAATCGGAGCCATGGTGACGGACAATGGGAGGAACATGGTGTCCGCGCTGCACCGAGGAGGGATGGTCCATGCGCCCTGCATGGCGCACATGTTCAATCTGTTTGTGAAAAGGTTCCTGAAGTCTTCCACCGATCTTCAGAACATTCTGAAAATTGCCAGGAAACTGTGCATGCACTACATCCATTCCTACAAAGCCAGAAACACCCTCCTCGAGTTGCAGTGGCAGAATGGCCTCCCCCCAACACACTCTGATATGCGATGTTTCCACCCGTTGGAATTCCAGCCTGCACATGTTGGATCGACTGTATGAACAGAGAAAGGCCATTTAAGATTTTTGATGATCCAGGCGGACAGGAGTAGTGTAACTTTGATGTCAGCCAGTGGCAGCTCATGCGTGACACCTGCCGTTTGTTGAGGCCATTCGAGGAGGCGACGTTATTTGTCAGTCACCAGGACTACGGGATGAATAACATCATTCCACTGCTTCATGTCCTGGAACAGATGCTGAAAAATCTGTCTGGGCAGGGGACTGGAGATGTGGCAACTACATCTCGCGACCACATGAGTCCAGGGTGGACTGAAATGGAGGCGGAGGACATTGGAGCAGAAGCATTGTCTGTTGAAATGAGTGGATTTTCTACCCAGGTGACAAGAGATGAGGAGCAGGAGCAGCTGGAGGAGGTAGATGGAGATGAGGAAGACAAGGCAGATGACCCAGAAGCACCGTGGCAGTATACAGTGGAGATGGAGGCAGGGAGCCCCTCGGAGTCACTTGTGCAGATGGCCCGCAGCATGCTGATTTGCCTGGCTAGTGACAGCCGAATAGTCAGCATCCAGCACAGGGATGACTTCTGGCTCTCCACCCTATTGGACCCTCGCAACTGGTCCAAAATGGAAGCCTTTTTCCCTGCTATTGAGAGGGAGGACAAACTCAAATACTATAGGGAAATCCTCTGTAGTCAGTTGGCCGCTGCCTATGTGCGGCATCGTCCCTCCTCTGACAGGTCTGACCGGAGGGTTCTTCAGCGCTCACGTACTACTGCCGCGGCTGCTGGGGGAGGGTGGAGGGGTAGGAGCAGTACCAGCTCCATCAGCAGCAACCTAAGCAACACTGATGAGCAGCTTCCTTCACCCGCCTAGTGAGGAGGGCAGTCGCCAACAGAAGCAGGACCTGGAGCAGACCCTGAACCAACAGGTCGTGGCCTACTTGGACAGCACTCTGCCACCCCAGTTAGAAGATCCACTGGACTACTGGGCAGCCAAACTGGATGTGTAGCCGCAACTTGCCGAGTTTGCAGTGGAGAAGCTGCCCTGCCCGGCCAGTAGTGTGGCATCAGAGCGGGTGTTCAGTGCGGCGAGGACCATCGTTACCCCAAAGAGAACCCGCTGGTCCACGGGAAATGTGGAACGACTGACCTTTGTCAAGATGAATCAGGCGGGGATCGGCCAGGATTTCCACACACCAATGCCTTAGGCGTCAGACTACATCAGCCATGACGCCTCACCCAAACTGTGATAAATGAGTCTGGGTTCAAACTACCTGCCTCAGCCACTATTCTGATGCCGCCACCCTCCTGATGCCACACATCTGCTGACAGTTTCTCCATCTGCCACCAACCATCTTTACCTTAGGACTGGTATTGCCACCCACCTCCACACTCTGTCATTGTACCATTCTATGACCTCATGCTGCTGCTGCTGTTGCTGGTGCCGTGACATCCACACTGTGTCATTGTGCCACTCTCTGACCTCATACTGCTGCTGCTGTTGTTGTTGCTGCTGCGGTCACCTCCACACTGTGTCATTGTGCCACTCTCTGACCTCATGCTGTTGCTCCTGCCGCCGTCACCTCCACTCTCTGTCATTGTGCCACTCTGTGGCCTACTTCAGTTTTTGCCACCTCCAGAATGTCATTGTGCCACTGTCTGACCTCATGCTGCTGCTGCCGTGACCTCCACACTGTGTCATTGTGCCACTCTCTGACCTCATGTTGTTGCTCCTGCCGCCGTCACCTCCACTCTCTGTCATTGTGCCACTCTGTGGCCTACTCCTGTTTTTGCCACCTCCAGAATGTCATTGTGCCACTGTCTGACCTCATGCTGCTGCTGCCGTGACCTCCACACTGTGTCATTGTGCCACTCTGTGGCCTACTCCTGTTGGTGCCACCTCCACACTCTGTCATTGTGCCATTCTGTGGCCTACTCCTGTGTTAACCACCTCTAGAATGTCATTGTGCCACTGTCTGACCTCATGCTGCTGCTGCCGTGACCTCCACACTGTGTCATTGTGCCACTCTGTGGCCTACTCCAGTTGTTGCCACCTCCAGAATCTCATTGTGCCACTGTCTGACCTCATGCTGCTGCTGCAGTCACCTCCACGCTGTGTCATTGTGCCTCTCTGTGGCCTACTCCAGTTTTTGCCACCTCCAGAATGTCATTGTGCCACTGCCCGACCTCATGCTGCTGCTGCCGTGACCTCCACACTGTGTCATTGTGCCACTCTGTGGCCTACTCCTTTTTTTGCCACCTCCAGAATGTCATTGTGCCACTGTCTGACCTCATGCTGCTGCTGCCGTGACCTCCACACTGTGTCATTGTGCCACTCTGTGGCCTATTCCTGTCTGTCATTGTGCCACTCTGTGGCCTACTCCTGTTTTTGCCACCTCCACAATGTCATTGTGCCACTGTCTGACCTCATGCTGCTGCTGCCGTGACCTCCAAACTGTGTCATTGTGCCACTCTGTGGCCTACTCCTGTTGGTGCCCCTCCACTCTCTGTCATTGTGCCACTCTGTGGCCTACTTCTGTTTTTGCCACCTCCAGAATGTCATTGAGCCACTGTCTGACCTCATGCTGCTGTTGCCGTGACCTCCACACTGTCATTGTGCCACTCTGTGGCCTACTCCTGTTTTTGCCACCTCCAGAATGTCATTGTGCCACTGTCTGACCTCATGCTGCTGCTGCCGTGACCTCCACACTGTGTCATTGTGCCACTCTGTGGCCTACTCCTGTTTTTGCAACCTCCAGAATGCCATTGTGCCACTCTCTGATCTCATGCTGCTGTGGCTGCTGCCGTCACCTCCACACTCTGTCACTGATGTTGTCACCTGAGCTCTCAGCTTGTTTTTTTCCAGCTTTTGCTGCCGTGACTTTATCAGGCTACATTCCCGCTTCAGTTTTTTGGTCAGTTTTGCCCTCTTAAGTGCCCAGGGAATTTTATAGTGAAGCGATTCTATGAGCGGCGGCAGTCATGTGCGTGTCAAACTAAAATACAACATTGTATGAAGACCAAACCAAGCTCCCTCTGCATATTTAAGCATGGCACAACATTCTACAGCAAACTGCAGGCTCTGTGCAGCCTGGAAATAGCTGTTTTTTAACACGATTCGTCCCGAAGTAATTCAGACCGAAACAAATTTTGACGGAAAATTCGGTGAAGTCACCGAATCGAATTTTGGAGAAATTCGCCCATCTCTAACTGTAACCCATGAAATTGTAGTACACACTGTAGCCCAGAAATTAATTATAATACATACTTTAACCTAAAATGAATTATATTACTCACCCTGGGAAATTAATTATACTGTAGCATGAACTTTACCCATGAAATGAACTACATTATATACTCTATCCTTTAAAATATATTACACACGGTGTCACCTAAAATTAATGAAATCACACACTGTTCTCCCTTAAAAAAAAAAGGAATGTAAAAGAAGAGCTGCCTAATGGTTAACATAAGGAAAATGGTTCTGGAACTAGTTTGGTTTGTTTAATTGTTCATTTTAGAAATTTTGGATGTGATTTGTCATATCTGTCTTATATTATTGTAATCTTATATCATGGACCCCTGAAAGAGATATTTGGCATGTGCTGTTCATACGGATCATTTTGGCAGCTATTTCAGATAACACCTCTAGGTAGTTGAGCACAAGGTATGTCATGGAAAAAATTGTACATCAAAAAAATATTGTCTACAATCAGTGTTTTCCATAACTCAATCATGAGATTATGGCCAAGGATCTCAGCCACTCCTCTTATATCAAAGCGCAATAATTTGGTTTTAGGAAAACATAGAACTGAATTGGGAATCTGTCATATTCATGCTTAATCTGCCTGGATTGCTAAATCTATGAATGGGACCATGGCAGTTATAATTTCTAGCTGGGAGACTAGTAGGAGTTATGACACAGGCTGGAATTTTGTTTTTTTTAGTGCCCCCTGCATCTAATTAGCCATTCCACTCCGTGAAATGCATGAGGAGGGGCTGAGGGGGTTCTGAAGTTTCCTTAAAATACCATTGAGTGTTACAGATCAAGGTGAGAACCAGGAGTTACCAATGGGTGTAGGTCTGACCATTTGTCTTCAATGGGCCACCATGTTGCGCAGGAGGCGGTTGTGCACTAGAGACCCCTTCTCCCTGACGTAATTGAGGTTGGCAATGGGATCTAATTTTCTGCCTTTCTTGTTGTGTGACCCTGTGCCTTTAATATTCCTCCCTTTCATCTCGACAGGTGGGTAGAGAGCTTAGGATGTCTTTGCACCAATCTCTGATAATTCAGTTACATGTGAATCCTAAGGGAACGGTTACAGATGAATTCTGGGAAATTAAGTCTACAGTCCCTCAAACTGTAACATGTTTGGGGAAAGCCCTGGCCATGCCACACCCCTGGTGGTCTAGAACACCAATGGGGTAAATATGAGGATACGTGGTACCACTGTCTAGGGTGGTGAAGGGACTAATCTAAAACTCCCTGGTGGTTCAGAGCTTTGACAGGGTTAATGTATGGATTACAAAGTGAAGGGTGGAGTTTGGGTTAATATTTCAAGTATGATAATCTAGTGCAGTGAAGTGGTTAATGCATGGATCCCTTGTGTTCTACACCAGTAAAAGGTTTAATGCAAGGATCCCAGGTAGTCTAGGGCAGTGAAGCAGTTAATTTAAGCATCCCTAGTGCTATAGAGCAGCAAAGGGGTTAATGCTTTAAAGTTAGGTCCAGTGATTATTCTCCAGGTTCCAGTGGCTGCACAGTAAACTCAGTGATGATATAAAGTGATTGAACAATGCTTTGCTGCAGAAACAGCCTGTGGTGAGGGGTCCTGTAGATCTTTTGGACTATTGGCCTGGTCGCAACTGGCTGCTGTGACCTTTATAGATATGCCACTGGTAGGCAGCAAAACAGCAGTGACAGATTCTCATTGTTGGTCTCATTACAGTCAGAAAACACTGACCTGGCAACCAGCAAATAACCATTTTGGATGCCAGAGCAGTCTTGCTTTTTTTCCAGCCTGGCATAACTCCTGAGCCTGCAGCTTATGCCTTTAGTTAAATGGGTTTTGCCATGTGGTAGAATCCCACTTGAGGCCAGCTCCTAGCTCGCTACAAGGTGGTCACAGAGAATGGATAGATAGCTACACTTATGCAGTTCTTTCAATTAATTTCTATGGTAGTTCAGAATGTAGCAGAGAGAGTATTTTCAGGTATATTCAGAACTCCTACAGACATGAATTGGGGAAAACTGCACAAGCGTGCATATCTATCGGTTCTCTGAGGCCATCTGAGATATGTCTGAATTCTAAATAGCTCTAGACCAGAGTATAAAATTGAATGTTAATAGAGGTTTAAAACATAATAAAGCATTTTAAGTAAATTATATCTAGATGTCAACTATAGATTCTCTATAATGAACCTATACATGTACTCTGAAAAAAGTCCCAGGAACAGATACCCTGTAGCAATTACCTATCTTGATGGGAGTGATATTCCAACTGAAGGTCACTGATTGACTGGGGAGGATGCACTTGAGGTATACACAGTCTTGGCATTCTTTCACTGAGAAATCTGTAGAACTGTATAAGGTTATCTGGACCTGTGAAATAGATATACCCAGTTAAAGAAGTATATCATTAAAAACTAGTAGTTTCCCACTGGGAGAATTCCTTCACACTTCATAATGAATACAATTTATATGCGACGTGTTTCTTTGGCAGCCACCAAAAAAAGTTTGGTAATTACCTCAAAATCACTTCTTGCAGGCTGTCATTACCTAATACACTTAAGTTACAAGTAAAAGCATTGATTGATAAAATATGGTCTGATTGTTCTCTTAGTCACAAATACACTCTACAGACAAAACACAACCTAACAAAAGTAATAGTAAAGGTTGTACAGTTCATGTCTTTTACTGAACACATTAAATAAACGACGACAGAGCAGGGTGAAAAAAAATGAACACTAAGGTAGACATATATGAAAGGCTTTTCTGGCGTAAAATGCACCAAACGTGAGCGGGCTGTGATGTGTAATGCGGCAAACACATGGGTTAAGCACATTGTTCGCAAAATTCAATACTTCTTAATGTACCTAACATGTGGGGGCGTTCTGGGGGTGTGTCGCACCACACTCATAATATTAGACACATACATGAATGTGGCTCAGCAAAACTAAGCACATTACTGCTCGAACAGGCAGTCCTATTTCAATGTGGTCTGCCTGAGTCTGAGGAGTCGAAGTGGAGCTAGATTTGCCATTAGGGCAAAAAATGTCCATTATTTTTCAACTTACACCAGTACATTAATAGCAAGTAATTTATGATAATTATCAAACTATATAAATCTAAAACTTATTTTACATTAACTAACCCATTGATGTTGAGATTTTTAAATTTTTAATTTTTATAACATTAAATCTGAAGTTTATTTTTGTTGCTCTTACCCTTTACTTTACATACACCAAGAGTCAGCACACCACAGGTCTTGCTGGGACCTGTGGTCCACCAAGCAAGCTCAGTATCATAGTTTCTATTCACTGACATGCTATTTCCAACCAATCTATAGCCTTTATACATGGTTGGCGCATTACTAATGTGCCTAAGTTCCGTAATGTGCCTAAAACACAGGCAAAGCGCGATGAACTTTAGACCCCATTTATGAGCGCACGAAAACCACTTTCATACATTCAGGGGCATTATACACTTAAAAACAGATAAGAAAAGGAACTTCGATGCACCTAGTTCCATACATGACTCCCTAAATTTAAATTAACTGCAAACTTCCATATAGCAGCCTTAAGGGGTTTTCTCACCACAATGATCAGCTATAAAACATGTAAAGGTAAATATATACTATTAACAAACACATTGTTGTTTTGATTTTGCTCTTTTTAGGTGAAAGAGGAGATTTTATCTCCGGCTTGTTTTTCAAAAGCTTCCCCAGGTTACCGGCTATCTCATCCTGCTCTCATAGCTCCAGGTGTCCTGTCTGACCATGGTAACTCACTCCCTACTGAGTGTAATCTCCAGCACAGGAGCTTATTTATCTGACAAACTGACAAATTTTAACCCTTTAACCCTTAAGCTCTGTAGCCTTGTACACTAGTTCACAAGCCTCCTGCATTCATGTCACTTAACAAGCTCAGTTAGAAATACCAAAGCTGATATGCCAATCATTACTATAGCACCACCCACAGTCTAACCAGGAAGTGTGACTCCAAAGCTGGATGTGAAGAGCAGGCTCTGTAAAATAGCATGTTGAGAACACCCCTCTAAATTCCGCCAAATTATTCCTTTTCCAGCTGATCTTTAGGTGGTTTACTTGTATGTTTTGAGTCTTTGTCTTGTTGCATCACCCAACATCTCTCCCACTCTATGTCTTGGAAAGCTGCTCTTTCGTCTCCTGAAAAAATGTTTAGCTACATATTTGAATTTATTGTTCCTTCAGTTTTGGTGTTGTGCAGTATTTCACACATAACATTGTTTGTGCTAAAATGTTCCAATTCTGTTTCATCAGTCCATAATATATTTACCAGTCTTGGTATAGAAAGAATATAATCCACGACACTCACCAAAAATCTTCATGTATTTTATTCAGTTTTCGAATCAAGCACATACAGGGGAGGTAAAACATGGACACGTAGTAGCTTACGGACCTTTCATTTCAACTGACGCTTAATCAGAAGCAATGGACTTGGGCAAACTTGAGATGGAGAGTAATTGCATTAGTATAAAGATTGTCTAACTGTGGTTTAAAAAATTATTAGCAATGGTTTTGTAGCCTTTTCCAGATTTTAGAGTCTGTATGGCACATCTTTTTGAGGTCTTCTGGAAGCTGTTTTCATAGAGGCATAGTTCACATAACCATTCTTTCTTGAAAACAGATTTGCTGGTAACCAGGCTTCGTGTGTCCAAGGCACCTTTGATTACATCTCATCTCAATTGAAAAACCTCCTACAAATTAGCTATTAAAACGTGTTTAAAGGAGTCCAGTTCATCCAAAAATAAAAAAATACACTACTGCCCAAAAAAAAAATAAAAAAAAAATGATACTCCTCTTCTTCCTCCGTTCCATCACTGGCTAGTCCTGGTCTTCTGTTTACCTTTTGCTTCTGAAGGAGAGTTTGCAGCACAGCCAAACAGCAGTGTGGGTAAGGTTTAAAGCTGAGCATTTTGAGCGAGTGTCGGAGTCTTCGAGTGTTTTCTTTTTAGTTTGGAGACTTGAGATTTTTAGACTTTAGATTTGGAGAGTTTAGAGGGGACAGTATTGTATTACTTATTATTATAATTTAGTCATATATCTTTTTGGAAACATCCCCATGAGTTCCATGTTTGACAATGCTATCCAGTGCACAACCTGTGCAATGTATGCCATCCTTGAGCAACAGTTCGAGGGGGCATAGCTGGC